>CAJNOL010005869.1:0-10498 GCA_905250125.1 Rotaria sordida | reverse complement strand
CGCGTAACTGCGAAATTTTGATCGTAACTGCGCGTAACTGCGGCGCATTGATCGCAGCAAAAGAATCATATGTTCGACTACGACTGGCTGCGACGCAATTACGCGCAACTGCGAATAAAATATCGCAGCTGCGCGCAACTACGGTAAAAAATTCGCAGTTATGCGTAGCTGCGCCGCAATTTTCCGCAATTACGGGTCACAGTGCAATCGCAGTTACGCGTAACTGCGTCGCAATTCGATCGCATTCGAACACATGGGAATATACAACATTTTGCAAATATCAATGATTTGTCCTAAACTCATCATTGAACAGAATTCATTTTTATCAAAAAACATAAGGACATCTGTGTCATCATTCCGTCAGTCTAGGGCTCAGTGAATCGACTTTCAGTGTCGATGAACCTTACTTGTTCTTTTATATGTATAGACTTTACATGATCTCATGATGAAACTTAACAATGCTGATGTTTTTTGTTTGTAGGTGTGGGTCTGAGTGTGAATGAAAAGAATGCCCACACCCCCTCAAAAATGCCTACGGCCATTTATCTCTGAAATGGACATTAGTAATGCATTTTGATGATGAAGGTTGTTAATTTTAATATATTATGATGAATGTACATTAGTCAGAAAAATCGGCTGCTAATGTAAGAGCAATGATGGCGCAGTAGATATTTCTACTAGATTTTAATATGTTTTTCTTATATTAAAAGAAAGCACAATAATAAATCTGTCACAAGCGTCGAGTTATATATAAAGGAAAAAAAAGTCTGTGTAATGAAGAATACGTAGATTTCGTCGAAAAAAGAAGAAGAAGAAAATTCATCTTTAGTCGTGTGGTGCTGTAGACATATTTTTTACTTAGAATATGTGAAGACTAAGGTTTTATCAATAATAACAGTCATATTTGTATATTACAGGTGTGCATGTTGATAAGACTTTGTTGATGTATCTGTTGATAGCTATAGATGAATAAATAAAGTGAGTAGGATCAGTTATCTTTACACTGTCATAAACAAGGTACGTATCACTCAAATATTTTTTTTTCCAATAAATCTTAGAAACAAAATTACTCCAATCTAACAGAAAGATTTAATGGATTAGGGTCGAGTTAAAAAGACGCTTGTAATCTATTTTTATTTTTAAGATAATACTCCATGTCAGTAGTAATTTTGTATCAGTACCACAATTGCTAGATGAAGCAACTATAAATTGAAGTTTTTTAACGAAAAACAGAAAAAGAAATTGTGAAATATGTTTTAATTCGTCGTTGTTTTTTATTTTAGAGTAGACGAACGATTAATAAAATGATGTTCGAATCAATACTAATTATTATAATTTTATGTTTATTATATAAAATATATAAAATTAATCTACCAAATACTTCAAGTATGTTTTCTAACATACATAATGTTAATCGACGTAATATTCTCGAATGATAGAAGTTATATCTTTTATCAAAATGTTGAAAATTGATCAAAAAATAAAAGTTTTTAGTTAGGCCCCGGTCGAACAATACAGTCCGTATACAGGCATTTATAGTCCCTTTATAACTATTTTGCCGTAATATCTAATGCAGAAAAATGGACCATATGATTATGAGACTACCGAACGAATACAGTCGGATACAATGAATAGTCGGTCCTATTTACGGTACCGTATTCCTGTGTCAGATATTGCGGGTAAATACGGTCTATTTACTGCCGTAAAGGTACTATTTTGACATTGTTTACTTTCAACAAACATGCCGTAAACGGATCTATTTTGATCAATCTAGAGATAACAAGAAAAAACATTCATTTTTAGCAACGAAAGAAAAGGAATATGACTTAATTAATAAGAGTTTATCATATAATATTTTGTTCATTAGGTCCAGCATCAGATGGAGAAGAAGATCAACCATCATTAGAAAAGAATCGATGCCAAACTGTTCAAAATTATATAATAACAACAATCAATGAATTTAAACAAGGTATATACATATAGAATTACAGTTAATGAAATTGTTGTTTAAACAGAAGATATTATCGAATAGTAGAAGAGTCTTTTTTTTATGATCAGATTCTCGTTGACTGTCTTCATATAATCAAATCTTTGCCAGATACAAATTTTGTATATCATCATAATTAAATTTTTCTAGTTAATTCTATGTTGTATGAGATTTATTTTTTTGTTCAAATAGTATCGATATAATTTATTCGTTTATAAGAAAATGTAAAGATTCAAATTAAACCGATTATCATTTTTCTATTTCATTATTTTAGAAATAATGGAAGAAAATTTGCTATTATCACCACCCGTATATATAAATACAACACTTCTGGAAATTATCAGTCAGAATCAAAGCAACCAATACGTATTCTTGAATGACAAAGACCTGACTTGTAAAGATATGGAAATTGTTGCTTACTATTTAATACGAAATAATAGGGTAAGCAATATTTCGTGGTTTATATTTATTCTTAGAAAAGCAAAGATAAACATTTTATTTTTAGTCTAAAAGAATCATGCAAAACGAAAATTTGTTTTTGCTTTATTTTCATGTTATGTTTCTATAGAACTAGTGGCGGCGCCAGACTACTAGCGCCCCTCTTGTTTTGGGGTGCAGTGGAAAGTGGTGCCTCTACAATAAGCGTTCGTTTATCAGGGATACCAAGCACCAACAGAGTAGCTAGGGTCGGAACTAGAACTACAGCGACTCTCTTGCTTTGTAGAGAGCAATAGATAGTGCCGCTGCTCGATTGGTGCTTGGTATTTCTGATAAACCAACGCTTATTGTAGAGGCACCACTTTCCACTGCACCCCAAAACAAGAGGGGCGCTAGTAGTCTGGCGCCGCCACTATATAGAACGTGTTGTAACGATTATTAACCGTTATGTTTGATTGATCTAAACCTTTTCACCGATTACTAACCTTCTTTCTCTGTTCTTTCATGTGTGACCACCATTTCTTCTATATAAAATGTGTGTAATAAAAGAAGGGTGTGGGTGTGGGTGTGCGTGTTTCTTTACTCTATCCACACCCACACCCACACCCATTCGACCAGATTTTTTATATGGTTTCTCTATAATTTTACGATTATTTTGACCATAGACAAATTATGGCTAACATAATGACTTCTACTATTCGATGTAATTTTCTAGATCTAAGTGTTTTGTATATACGATAAGAAAAATCATGGACAAGTATTCTTTCGAAAAATAAAACAAACAAATTTCATATTTTACAAATTATCTCTTTCTTTATATATTATTAAAACATACAATGATTCTGATCAAGACCCTTTCAGTAAAATTTATTTATTAAAGAACTTTATTTTTTCAAACCTTTCCAAGAAATATTCGACATTTTCTATACAATTTTAATGTTTCTTATGACACTTTCTATCAATGATATCAACAATGATTATTGTCACTGATCTTTTATCGCTTTATCGATCAAAATAAAATTCAAAACATTACAGATTTATTAATCATTTTTTTTTCATTCTTGACAAAATTCAAAAACTAAACAAAACCTTCTTTAATTAGACATAAAAATAACATTGGACTCATATATCATAAAATAAACTAACAGAGAGAGAGAGAGAGAAAACTAATCTCTTTATATCTCTCATATTCATTTTAATTATTTCATATAGACACTCACTTATTTCTATCTCCATAATAATCAAATCGGAGCTCAAGGAACACAATATCTAAGTGTTGCATTACAAAATAACAACGTGAAGAAAAAAAAATATTCTATTTATCTTGCTCATATTTATTTTTGTTATTTCATATAGAAAATTACTTTACTGGTACTCTTCAACAATCAAATTGGAGATAAAGGAATGAAATACCTGAGTAATGCGTTAAAAAATAATAAAGTAAAGCAAATATTTTCTTCATCATTCTTTTACATATTCATTTTTATTATTTTACATAGACACTTAGTGTACTATCTCTTGGAAACAATCAAATTGGAGACAAAGGAACACAGTATCTTAGTGATACGTTACAAACAAACAAAGTGAAACAATTGTTCTAATCATCTTGCTCATAGTCATTGTCACTAATTCATACAGACACTCATTTCACTCTACTTCTCCAACAATCAAATTGGCATTCGAGGAGCACAGTATCTTAGTGTTGCATTGCAACATAATAAAGTGAAACGAACATTCTCTTCGTCTCTTTCATAGTCATGTTTATTATTTCATTCAGACATTGAAAGAACTTCACCTCACCAACAATCAGATCGGAGATAAAGAGATACAATGCCTAAGTAATATATTACAAAATAACAAAGTAAAATAATTGTTGTCTTCACATCTCTCTTGTATTTATTTTTGTTATTTCATATAGACACTCACTCAACTTCAGCTCGGTAATAATCAAATCGGTGCTCAAGGAGTACAATATTTAAGTGAAGCATTACAAAATAATCAGGTGAACAATTATTCTCTTCATCTTTCTCATATTCATTTTGATTTTTTATCTAGACACTCACTTCACTCTCACTCGTCAACAATCACATTGGAGATAAAGGAGCGCGATATCTAGGTGGTGCCTTCGAAAATAATCAGGTGAAACAAATATCTCTTTCGTCTCTCTCATATCATTTGTATTATTTCACATAGACACTCAAAAAACTGTATCTCTCCAACAATCAAATCGGAGATAAAGGGATACAATATTTAAGTGATGTATTCAAAGATAATAAGGTAAAACAAATGTTCTCGTTGTCTCTCACATAGTCCGTTCTATTATTTCGCACAGACTCTCCAAGAACTGTATCTTTCCAACAATCAAATTGAAGATAAAGGGGCACAACATCTAAGTGATGCATTCAAAGATAATAAGGTGAAACAAATACTCTCTTCTTCTTTCTTATATTCATTCTTCTTATTCTACATAGATACTCAGAGAACTCGACCTTTCCAACAATCGAATCGGAGAAAAAGGACGAACATTTCTTGAGAAAGTAAAGATAACAAATACAAATTTAAATTTACGAGTTTGATATCATGTTGCCAGAAGTTGATTAGTATATATTGAAAATTATTTTATCAAAATAAAAATGAGTGAGATTATTTCAAAACAACAATCAAAAGCTGGCAAAACGTGTTACAAAATACACTTATTGAACATCTTCTTATCAATATAGAACTAATTTATTATTGAAAATAATCTTATTCATTCGTTTCCAATTCTTCGATATTAATAGTTACACAAGGTTGTCCAAAAATCATAGGCAATCTTTGATTGCGAATAGTTTTTGATAGGAACAAGATAAAGAGTTGCGATTTTCATCGTTGAAATGATAAGATGAAGACACATCAAATCTTATATTTACACAGTTATTTGACCCTGATTTTTTTCAAGAATTCAAAGTGATCTTTTTGAAAACCAGCATATTTCGTAGGGCAACGAGGGTGAGGAGAGATATATCACCCTCACCCTCAAGATAGTTCCTGGAACATACTAGTAGCAAAGTACTTTTCCGGATACCTTGAACTCAGCACATCCACTAGGGTACTCATATATAGTGACACCACACCGGACTTGATATGATATCATACGATCTTCAGATCACAACTGTAATTCGTCTGATATTTAATTTGAATATTATTAATGTAATAGTCAAACAATTGTTTTATAGTTTCGATGAATTTATTCTTTCAATCCAATTAAAGTTGACTAAATATAATATACTTTCAACTATTGTATACATATTTACATCATCAATATCAATCTTCCAATATCTATTTCCGTATAATTCGATGTAGACGTTCTTCTATGTTGCGCACATGTTGAGACGCATGTCATTTACTGGAATTATGAGTGATGTCAGAAACTTGAATCAATTCAATTGAGCATGTCGAGCCTATAAAAAAAGATTGATTTATTTGAAGAGCGAAGAATAAATGTCCCATATATGACATACCGAAGAGATTTGCTACTTCATCATCCGTTAAGCAAGTTGGTAGTTTTATTTATGTATGTATAATAAGTCAATACCGAAACAATAATGGACACATTTTTTATCGACAAAATCAGGTTTATCACATCAATGAGCTACAAGACATAGCTGTGTACGATGAGGAATCATCATTCCAAGAAGACAATCACGATATCTATTATATAATTCATCAGACAAGAAGCTAGAGAGTGTGAGTGGGTGTGGATGTGACTCAAGAGAAGGTCCATACATCCACAACCACACCACGATTTATTCAGAGATTAATTAGACGGCAACGAATTGCCTGATCATGAATCTATATAAGTAATCAATATGGCAACGTGTAGTAGAAGAAGAATACATAGATCATCTAGCTTTCTGGAAACGACCATATATTCAGCTGGCCATTGCAACCCTCTCTGTCGTTTTGCCAGACGCAGATTCACAGTTTCATGCTGTTTCACTGCAGTTGAATGTCAATTCAGTGCAGTAGGCTAGATTGTGACTCAGAGACACTCGAATCTTGATCCTTTAACGGTCAACAATTTGATTATCTTGGGTTTCATTGAGAACAACAAACGACGAATCTAGTTTGAAGTTTTGTTTTTCTTTTAGCTCATTCTTGTGAACTCGGTTAATTTTGAAACTTATTGTTGTTGAAAAAACCTATGCTTTCGAACATTCGTTGTTTGAGTCGATGCTCGGTGACTCGAGCCGGATGAAAGAGAAATGAGCAGGATATCATCCTGCTCAGCGCTATGTAGTGTATCACTAATCCGTAGAAATGACACTTTTTATGCTGATTATGAGATAAATTTAGGCTCAGACCGAAAGTCTTCAGAGATTTTATACTCAAAATTTAATGTTGTGCATGACTGTCGGTCCGGATCGAAAATGTCGCTGAAATTCTGGAGTGAACCAAAATTTTGGTCTCCTGTTCTAAACGAACAAATAAGTGTTAGGAAATAACACGTACTCATTAGTCACTCCTATTGTTCTCTTTCTTGTATTTCATTTGCATGACGCAATTGGTCTGACGTAATGTAACCATAAAAGATTTTTTGCTTAAATCATCGATATTTCTTCGTTTCTATTTAGTTAAAAAGAAATTTCTAAAAATGACAATCAACTGTTATGTATTTTGAGATTTGAATCGAATGAAAATAAATTTTTTGTACTTTTCTGTTTTTTTTTATTCCCTCGACTGAAGGGAGGGTGATACGGAAAAAACCTAAACGCGTTTGTGGCGGGCTTTGTGCCAGGTCAAAAAAACAAAAAGGTCAAAAAAACATAAGATCACCAAATCGGACTTTCACCCTGAAAAATCACCCATTCCGAGGTATTCGGACCCGCTCTTTCGACCAATCGGATTCTTTCAAGCTAAATAACCAGCCAATCAGGAGTTTTCGACTTCGGGCTTTCAACCAACCACATTCTTTCAAGCTAAAAAGCAGCCAATCAGGGGTTTTCGACCTCGGGCTTTCAACCAATCAGATTCTTTCAAGCTAAAAAGCAGCCAATCAGAGGTTTTCGACCTCGGGCTTTCGACCAATCAGATTCTTTCAAGCTAAAAAAGCAGCCAGTCAGGGGTTTTCGACCTCGCGCTTTCGACCAATCAGATTCTTTCAAGCTAAATAACCAGCCAATCAGGAGTTTTCGACCTCAGGCTTTCGACCAATCAGATTCTTTCAAGCTAAAAATCGACCAATCAGGGATTTTCGACCTAACGCTTTCGACCAATCAGATTTCTGCAAGCTAAAAAACCTGCCAATCAAGGGTTTTCGGCCTCGCGCTTCCGGCCAATCAGCTTTTTTCAACCTAATAAATCAGCCAATCAGCAATTTTCGGCCTCGTGCTTTCCACCAATCAGCGTTTTTCAGTCTAATAAATCAGCCAATCAGAGGTTTTCGACCTCGCGCTTTCGACCAATCAGATTTCTGCAAGCTAAAAATTGACCAATCAGAGGTTTTTGACCTTGCGCATTCGACCAATCAGATTTCTGCCAGCTAAAAATCGACCAATCAAGGGTTTTCGACCTAACGCTTTCGACCAATCAGATTTCTGCAAGCTAAAAAACCGACCAGTCAGGAGTTTTCGACCTCGCGCTTTCGGCCAGTCAACTTTTTTCAACCTAATAAATCAGCCAATCAGGGATTTTCGACCTCGCGCTATCGGCCAATCAGATTTCTGCGAGCTAAACAACCGGCCAATCAGGAATTTTCAACCTCCCGCTTTCGAGCAATCAGATTTCTGTAAGCTAAAAAGCCGGCCAATCAGAAGTTTTCGGCCTCACGCTTTCAACCAATCAGATTCTTTAGAGCTAGAGAACCAGCCAATCAGGGCTTTCCGAGTTCATGGATTCGACCAATTGGATTCTTTCGAGCTGGAAAACCAGTCAATCAGGGGTTTTCGACCTGGCGCTTTCGATCAAACAGATTCTTTCGAGCTATAGAGCCACCCAACCAGAGCTTTCCAACTTCCACGATTCGATCAATCAGATTGTTCAAGTTAGATAACCAGCCAGTTAGGGTTTTCCGACCTACGGTATTTGACCAATTATATTCTCTCAACCTAGAAAATCACCCAATTAGGGTTGTGACCTCGCGCTTTCAGCCACCCAGATTCCTTTGAGCAGAACAGCCAACCAATGAGGCTTTTTCGAGTTCAGAGATTCGACCAATGAGAGTGTGGGTGTATGGATGTCGATATGGCTGTGGGTGTGAATGTGTGGATGTGGGTGTGGGTATACTGTGGTGCGGGTGTGGGCTTTTTGTGGTGGTGGTGTGCGTGTGGACATGGATGTGGTTATGGGTGTTGATGAGTCGGGTGTGGTTGTGGGCTGTGGAGGTGCGGGTATGGATTGGGAAAAGACTGGTCTCAACATCTACGCCCATGCATATCGACATTCACCCCCACACCCACATCTGCCCATACCCACGCCATACTCGACACTCACGCCTACGCCCACACTCCACACTCCCCACCCGCATCCTCATCGTCAGAAATTCTAATTAATCCCTGACTTTCGAACGAGACAATTAGGTTGAAGAAATAAGGAGTATTTCATAACAAAGTAGCGGTTCGGAACTGTCTATCGAGAATTCTCGTATTATAGACCTAAAGATTTTTCGAAGTAAGAGCAGTCTGGAATTCGATAGGGTGTAAGGTAAAGATGATTATCTTTTGAGCGAATAAGATTACACGTGGTAGCGGCTAGCCGCTGCACTGGAAAGTTTCCTGAAGAAAGGCGTCAAGTGTTAGGATTGATCGGGAAAATGCCAAGAATCTAAATCTGATGGGCTTCAGTAAGGGCCGGAAGCGCCAAAAAACTAAAAAAATATTTTCAAGTTAAGTATGAAAACAGTTTTTCAGTACGGGCACTATATCTGAATAGTACATTAGACGAAAAGCAGCACGCAAAGAATTTATATTTACACTGGCGCAAGCAAAATTGAATGAAATAAAATGAATTTTTCTGTTGTTGTGTGTCCTTGTTGGTTTAGAAATTGTATTTTCTTAACTATATTGTCAGCTAATAGAGTATATATGGGGTTTAGATTGCGTCTTGACGTGTGAAAAAGTTAAAGTGATGGTGAATAGTACGACCTTTTCCAATTTTATGAAAGTAATTATGAATTAAGTGACTTTTGTGCAAGGAAGAATCGGCGGATTGCCGGGAGTCGGAATCTCATGAAAATCCTGGAAATCCCAGATATACTTAAATTAGATGCCTGAACAATACTGAAAGTATAACTCATGTTCATGCATGACATATATCACTTCATTCATTTAATATTTTGCAAGGCATTCCTTTAAGAGAACCATGTGGAGGTATGGAAAATTAGCATGTGGATGTTACTGTATCGTGGGAATGGAAAGAAGACGTAAATTCCCACCCTCATTCATATCTTTAACGGAACATTCTAGGCTAAAGAAGCGACTGTTTTCTCACGAAATAACGAGAGCCAACATTGTGGCATATACTATGATTATTTATACGTTTCAAATAGGTGAGAAATTTCAAACAGTTTGCATAATGACGCTCATATTGACTCATAGAAGGCGAATCGGACTACAACTTAAAATTTGACATAAAATATATAGCTACAATCCAACTAAGGGGCTAGCTCTGAAGACGAACTTGCTGTTTTTTAATTTCATCCAATACTTAATGAGTTGTAGTTCTGCGATCAACACTATTCTTCCTACATTTAACAATAATGATCTATCCATAAATATTAGTACAAGAATACAAGAAGTAAATAATCTACTGACTTTTTACTCAATGATTGGAGCGATATGCTAACTGATTAGCTTACATTAGTTCACTATCTGGTTCATTCAATAAAATAGGCATGATTAATGAGGAAACGTAACAGATTAGTTCTGATCAATGTTGCTTTGGCTTTTGCTGCCATTTCATGGATGAAGGAAAATGAAACAGAAGAGTTTTTTTATGCCTCTAGTATTGATGCATGTCTTACGAGAAAATTTGTGTAAACTTACAATGAAACTGTTCGTCATGCCAGTTGAATTACTCAACTATATTCGGGTAAAA
>CAJNOL010005866.1:0-10504 GCA_905250125.1 Rotaria sordida | reverse complement strand
CAGAATTTGATGCTCTTTCTAATGGTATAGTTTAAATTTCGTTTTTATTATATCAAATAGGTGAAAACTTATTTTTCCCGAACTATGTAGTGATAATATTGAGAGTTAACTTTTCCACTTTTCTACCATTTAATTTCTTACGCAAATGGTAGGAAAGTTAAATTAGGTTTCAAACATCTTGTTTTTTTTGAGCATGTAGCTGAATGTCTCCTCTTTCGAACGGATACCGAAAAAGAAGCTTTCAAATTGGTAAAGTTAGTATTAATTCAATATTTTTACATTTAGAAGAAGAGGGAGTACTATTATTTATGAAACAGCTGAATTTCGGAAGTTTTTGTATTTCTTCATTGATACTAATTGATCAAATTCAATTAATATCACAGATAATAGATTTCTACTATGTGTCCATAGATATGATATTAGATCAAGAATGAAGCCTTCTTTAGTCAAAGAAATCTTTGTTGTTTGCAAAATTTGATGGGTAGAGGGAAGGAATACTCTAATTTTGGGACTCCCTGTATTTTGATCACTCTCTTGATAATAATTCATAAATATATCTTACGATCTGAACTGCTGATGAGAAAAGACTAGTCTCACTTTATACATATCTAATATGATTTGTTTTGCTTGATTTAGGTCAATTGGCTACAACTAATGGCTACATTTATTTATTTTTAGTGACAACTATTGTAGTTGGTTCAGTTATTGGCACCGTAAAACCTTTGAGTAAGATTAATGTTTTCTTCTTGTTTACTAGAAGTTCTTTCATTTGAAAGCAGACATATAACGTTGAGAAAATCAATTCTATCATTTTTGAACAGGTAACAATAGATCAAGAGTGATTAAAAAAAAAATTCAAATCTACTTTTTTAATTGTTGTTATTCATGTCAAACAGGTACATAGTTAATTGGTCTAAATAAACAAATTTCTTAGAGAAAAATCAGCACTATCATCTAAACAAAAATATATCGAAATGTATACACGTTGTACAATGTTGCAGGTGCTTCACTAATCTTCAGTGAACATTTTTTTCATCATAGATTTTTGAAAAGCATTATTTTTTTTCGCTAGAGTTACATGTTTTTGTTAATATTGTTTTTCAGTGTTTATTATTTTAATCAAATGATATTATTTATATTTGTTGATTATTATTTCAACAAAAATATGTAGCTGTTACCAAAAAAAATAATATTTTTCATAAATATATGACGAAAATAGTTTACTGCAAATTAGTAAAGCCATTGTAACATTATACGAATTTTATGAATTTCGATAAGTTTTTGTTCAGATGATAGCGCTGATTTTTCTATAAAAAATTTGTAATTTAAACCAATTAACTGTGTATCTGTTTGTCATAAATAATACCAGTTTAATGAGAGAGATTGAAATTTTTGAATCACATACCCAGTGAAAAATAATCAAGGAAAAAACGGAAGTAAACGCATTCAGCAAAACATGGATAATTATCTTTCCCATGAAGAACACATTCTATAGTTTGACGAATGTGTTCATGAGCGACAAGAATAAGTTATGCATCTGAAGAGAAAACTTTCTGAAACGTTCATTTTTGAAACGATCAGGATCGGATTCCATCAAAATGAGAATACTTTCTTTGACGTTCCCTCAAGAAATACTTGAGAATGGATTCTTCGAACTGATGAACGCGTTCTCTGTCGTTCTCCTAATTGTCAAATGCTTTCTCGTGAATTCAAATATCAGTTTGAAAAACACAGAACACTTTCGCGTCCGTTTCATAACCTACATCAAATTATTCCGTTATATGGAGAAAGAATATTGATTAGCTCCAAATGGATTCGTCAGCGTTCTCAAATATATTAAATTTTTTTCTCATTATTTTCTGCATGAAAAATTATCATCATAACTCTTAGTTCTTTTATCAACATCCGTTTTCAATGTTGAGCCTTTATCTGTTGATATCGTGACAGTCTTATTTACAATACACTGATAAAAACAATAAAAATAGACACAAGCGATATGCAACAATTCTTCTCTTTGATGAACTTAACAAGCTTTTCCCACAATTTGTATTGTATTTCCCATTTAGTTTTATTTCATCTTAATAGAAATAGTCACGTTGTCCACCTAATAGACAGAGAGTTAGTGTTCTTCTAATTTTATTCGACCTGAATAGTGATAATCATTTTTTCATCTAATACAGTTGGAGTTAGTTTTCCTTTATTTATATTATTCGACGAAATATAAGAAAATAAACTAATTGCAAAGTATACTAATTCGTCGATCATTTTACTTAGTTTTATTCAAAAACAATAGTGAAGCTTTCTACCTATACACGAGGTCATTATCAACACAAAATGATAGAAAGTGAAAAATATGTACAAAATTGTTGTTTTCTTTTCGTTTATTCTGTTCTGGCTATCGATAAACATTGCAATAGAAGGAGAGAGATAATATTTCGATCGTATTGCAATGTTTATCGATAGTCAGAACAGAATAAAAGAAAAGAAAAGAATAATTTTGTACATATTTTTCACTTTCTATCATTTTGTGTTGATAATAACCTTGTGTATAGGTGGAAAGCTTCACTATTGTTTTTGAATAAAACTAAATAAAATGATTGACGAAATAGTATACTTTGCCATTAGTTTTCTTTTGCTTTTATTCCATCGTAATAAAAATAGTCATTTATTTTATCTAGTGAAGATAGAGTTAGTTTACCTACAGTTTTATTCGATCTTAATACAAATAGTCATTTTTTTTCCATTCAATAGAGATAAAGTTAGTGCTTCTTTAGTTTTATTTGATCTTAATCAGAAAAATCATTCTTTTCATCTAGTGGAAATATAGATAGTTTTTAGTTTTCATTCCATCTTAATAGAAGCAGTCAGTTTTGTTCCGTGAAGTTTAGTTATAAACAGTAACCCATGATTTCAGATTGAATAGATAGAGAAATATTTTCTCTGTTGACTTTGTTTTAGATAAGAATATGTTTCTTAGAGAAGGTATATGGATTTTATAGGTAGATTAAGCAGCGGCCCTGTTTATCTTTGTTAAGGGTTTCTGTATGGGTATAGAAATCTAATAAATCCCTCTCAGATACTTTCGTTGAAAACTGCAACCTAGATCAGTTTTTCCTATTAGAATTCCCGAGGAGTTCCAAATGATTGACAAAACCTCCAAGGGACACTTGAAAAGCTAGGCAAAAAAAACCAGAAATCCTTGTAGATTGCCTAGGGGCTGAAGTTTCGTAGCCTCTAGGCAATCTACAAAAATTTCTCGTTTTTTTTTGTCTAGCTTTTCAAATGTTCCTTGGAAGTTTTGTCAATCATTTGGAACTCCTCAGGCATTCTCATAGGAAAAGCTGATCTAAGAGTGCGTTCCGCGAACGTGAAAGCCCTTTTTTTAAGAAAAGAAAACGTTTCTTAAGAGTGAGAATGCATTCTTGACCGTTCCATTTTGGAGCGCATTCCACTTTTATAAAGAACTTTTTTCTTAAAAAAAGTTCTTCTATGAAAGTGAACCGTGTTCTTTGCCGTTATTTTTGATAAATATTCTTCATTGGGAAGGGCAATTGTAACATGTCACCATTGCTTTTACTAGTTGACAAAGTTCATTATGTTGATCTGATCTTCTATCAAGTGTTGAATGATATATTTCAACCGTTAATGATTTCGTTGATCTATTCTCTTTTTGTCCTTTGGTTTTTTCATATCACATCGGGTAGTCAGTTTATGCGGTATTGGATGTTCAATTGGTTATGTACCATGCTGTTGTGTGCCATTGTATCTTTTTTTTTAATCAATTTTGGTGTATTTGCCAATATTCTTCTTATCATTTTCGTTATTATTATGACTTCTGGTGCCACCCTTCAGATATCACTTGAGCTTTCACCACCATTCTTTCGTTATGGCTACGCATCACCTATGTATAATGCAATGAATGGTGCTCGACATCTTCTGTTTGGTTCATATTCACGTTTCGGTATTAATGTTGGGTTGTTAGTTCTTTATCTTTGTGTGATGATCATATTGAATGTTTTGACTATTACCTTTCGAGCCAAAAAGCATAAAAAAAATATGCAAAAAGAAAATGAAAAGAAAAAAAATGTGATGACCAGAAGCATAACTATGCATAAAAATGATCAATATATTCGCATGTAAATATTAGACTATTTGAACATGATTAATTGTTTGTTTCATTCCCATTATTTTCTATTGTATTGATTTCAATTTTGACCTAAATTTAATGTGGAAAGTTAAACTTCAGCAAAGTTTACCAATTTAACTTTAAAATAGGATGGCATATGTGGAAGTCTTGATTATTGATGTTATTTTTATTAAGGATTTATTCTTCCTTATGAACTATATATGTGCGTGTTCATTTTCTTTCTCTTTCTGTTATGTGCCTGTTTCTTTAGTGCTTCCTGATCATTGAAAATTGTTCGTTCGTTTTCTTTCATTATATACTCTACATTCGTTTCTATTCTCTCTCGGTCAATGAACATTGATTTTGACCTTGATCTTTTTTTTATTCTTTTTGGGTATTGACTTTTTTATTGCATATTTTATAATACGTGATACGGTTATCATCATATATACATATATATTCCTTGTTCTATTCGAAAAGGATGCTTATTGTTTGCATTCTCTTCTTGATTCTTTCATTCTTCATTATTGAAATAAAATTAAACTCACGTTCAACAAAATACAAAATTTACATTGACAACGGCAGTGTTCTTAAAATTGCCTTTGTCCATATGGATTAACCCAAATGGGCAGATGCCCTCGACGCTCTGCACAAAGTAAAAGAAATTCGTGAACGTATATTGTCTGCCTCTCATGCTGATATTGGTCGCACATGGTTTACAATTGGCATTGCTTTTCCCTCTTAAGAACGTTATGAAGGTGTGGGTGGATGTGGAGTGTGAGTGTAGGTGGGTGTGGGTGTGGATAGGTGTCCATCCTCTATTTTTTCAACACTCATACCCCCACCCACACACCCACAGGCCCACATCCACACTCATCTATACCATTCTCCTGAAAAAGTTGCCAACTGTTAACAATAAGAGATAAGTCATATTAAATCCTATATTACACAGTATTCTTTTTTCTTTGAAAAAAGATACCGTAACATGACACCCCTGTCGTTTAAAGGAATGACCATACCATTTTTCATCAATTCAATTGATACTATAAAATGAGGTATTAACAAAAAGAAAAAAAATCGGCGAAAATAGGTGGGTAGACCAATGTAAGCTATAAAATGAGTATGTGCCATGATATGATGCCAAACATTACCATTATATTTTTCGTGAAGTAGCAGCATATAATACAAATGGCTTTTACACTCTCAATGCTTCTTATCTCGTGCATGATCGTCTTCATTTACGGGCTACCGGTTAGTTTATTTCATTCGTAACTTCTTATTTTTTTTACTTTACTATCCGATATGAACAGAATCGTTCTAACAATAAAGAAATATTCTGATATACAAAAAAAAGCTATAGTTAAATATTTTCTGAGAGACCGGTCTAGTCATGGTTATAGACAATTGAAATTAGATGTTTTAAGTGACGAAGCAATGTTTTTTTTGTATTCGTAGATAGCATGCGATACCATCAACTCATTGTGTTTTATGGGTATTCAAATATCAATGCGTATTGAACTATTATAGATGTTAATGAAAATGAGATTAGACAAACGATTTGATTGTAACATCCATAATCATACCAGAAATATAATATAAACTATTCGAATTAAAATGATCACAATACTTATATTCACGTAGAGCATTGTTTTAATATTATATTGAATCTTACAATTGTAACTTTTTCATGCAGCGGCTGATTCATACAAAAGAACACATATCCTAAGATAGCAGAAACAGAAAATAGATCCAATGTGGAAGAAATAGGATGCGGTAATATCTACTACCACATTGTACTTCAACTATAAAATGAACACGTTATAATTACACTGTGTTCTAAGATATAATCAACACATAAAAAAGAAATGACTTCTGTTAAGATTGGATTAGAAGTAAATAGAAAAAGTAGATCGAACTGTTTTTTCTTTGTTAAGCAGATGATGTATTACTAAAATTCTGTCATCTACATTAATGAGATTTTTGTATGGGTTTACTCGTTCTAACTTTGCAGTGTTCTTATCCGTTCAATCTCACTCTAATTTTTTTCAACTGTTTCAGATAATAAAAAGACGCTCTAGTGAATATAAGAGTAGACTTCCCCCAATTAAAACACTTTTGGTTCTATATTTAATCGTGTAATAGAGTTCTCATTTTACTAAACTTACAGACGAAATATGTAAATTTTATCATTCTCAAGTCACAATAATAGTAAAAAGAATAAGTGAATTCAGGGCTCTTGAACTAATGAAACGTGAAATTCCGAAATCTTTTAAAATTACTAAAAGTCTTTTGATATCTTGGAGTTTTGAGTTTGCTGTTTCGTTTACCTTAAACTTTACTGTACGATAGAAACTTTTCGTTGTTATTCTATATCAGGCACAAATTGCTCTACCTCAACATAACGTTGACAGAATCCAGTATACAAATGTCAATTCTGAAGAACTCGGTATGCCTTTTTCTACATCAACATACACAGTTTTTTAATCATTCATCTATTCATTTCATTAAACCACAGATAGCGTCTTGGAGGGTGACATGCTTATACCCGGTTTCAAGTCAAAAAGCCAACTTCGTGGTGCAGCCATTCTCACTCATAACAAATGGCCAAATGGAGTTATTCCCTATGATATATCAGCTATCACAGGTAACTGCATTTTCTCGTATGTGTATTCATTACATTATTCCAGTTTCATTCGTTTCTTCCACGATTAGACTCCAAAGATCGTGATAGTATTATAAGGGCCATGGAAAAGCTTATGTACGATACTGGCACACCGTCACCTACCCCTCAGGACCCGACATGGCGCCTTTATGATTGTGTCTACTTTCGTCCACGTACATCGGCGGATAGGACTTTCGTCACCATCGAATACGGAACTGGATGTTGGGCCAATGTAAGGAAAATAATAAAACTTTATAATGTAAATTTTCGTCAATTTTCAATCGGTTAGATCGGTTATTACCAAAACTACAGATTGAAAATGTTATTGCAGAAAGGCGGTTGCTTTGACAGTGGCACCATTCAACATGAATTGATACATGTTTTAGGTACGTCTAGTGCTGTATTTAATTTTGCCGACCTATAACAAAAAATAAATGTATAATGAAATGATATTTTATGTAGGATTTCACCATGAACACAATCGAGCGGATCGTGATGATCATATAATCATTAATCTGGATAACGTGAATGAAGCTGAGGTAAGAGCACGAGAGTTTGATACCAACAAAAACTAATCATGGCAATATATACTTTTTCATCTCCTATAAAAGGAGAAGACGTATTGTCGAAGAAAACTCCAAAATTTGACAATATTTGGTTCAGACTTGAGCTGATTCAATGAAAATTAATATTGACAAAGAGTTCTATCTGTTCATAGATAATTGTGTCAACAATATCCTAAGAATTATATTGACAACTACGTCGATCTTTTTTAATATCAAATTTGTAGTATATATGGCGATATATTTTGTCTAATACTCTGAATAGATATGTAAAACCATTTTTTTAGATGTAAAGAGCAATTTTTTTCACTCAAATATAGAGTCGTGAAGATTTCTTCACAAGATTTGTCACGGCGACGAAACTTTGACTGAAACTGAATTTAATCGGAAATAAGAAGAATCGTTTCTTTTTTTTTCTCGATCCTTTATCAATAGTTTTAGGTGAAATAATGACTTCTGAATTATATCCTTGTTTTTTCGCAGAAATACAATTTCGAAAAACGACGACAGGAAGATTTGACCGATCTGTATACCAAATATGATTACGATTCCATTATGCATTATAGTCAAACAGCTTTTTCCAAGAATGGCAGACCAACAATGGTCCCTAAAAAATCGGGTGTTCAAATTGGTCACAGTAAAAACCTCAGTCCAATTGACATCGAAGAAATTCGTCGATTCTATGGATGCAGAGTATAGAATTAAAGCTATCATCTTTATTTCTTCCATATTCTTTTTTTGTTAAGCCGACAAATAGTTCTGTTTATCAAAAATAAAGAAACGGAATATTCGCTAAAATAAATACTTCTTATCTTATGTGTCTATGTTAAATTTGGACCACCGATAATAAATAGTTTTAGTCGAAGTTTTGACGTTAGATTCTCCACTTTCAATTGATTTTCTTCAAAGAGTTTCAGCGGCACTCTTTACCTCATCACCAGGTGCCTTCTTCTTCTTTCATTGAACGATCAAGCGAGGGACTATTGTCGATCAAACTTCTCTTGAAAGAGCTCATCGGAATCAGATGAAACCATCGCATCAGTGCTTTCTGAACACAGTGAAAGGTCATCGAGTATGTGGGTATGTTTATAAAAGAATGGTTCTAAGCATCATACGGCGCATTTCTATGTCATCATGTTGTGTTTCGTGACTTTTTGGTAGCTTTTTCAAGTTGATCACTGTAGGTGGTGCATTTTTGATGATAGGATGTAAGTGTGGCTGTACATGAGCAGTCATGGGTGGATGTGGTTTGGGGTGTGGGTGTGAGTGTGAGTGTGAGTGTTAATCTTTTCTTCATTCACACCCACATCCTCAAGCATACATCGAAGGAAGGGAATTACTTCGAATGGCCTTACTATTAAATAAACATCCTGATGACTTCATCAAACAACAATTTCAACGAGTATTATCGAAATTCACAATTGGTCAAACGATAACTCATATTAATTACAATCTAGTACGTGAAAAAATAATGAATGCCCCAATAGAAGAACGAATATCGATTGATCATGGCAAAATGATGTTTATTCATTTCACTTATTGCTGAAGTATGAAAACATGTTCAGTTAAATTCCACATGTTATGGCGAGGACTATAACGAAAGTATTACAGAGGATTAATAGATCTAAGAAGTGTTCAGCTGGCCTAAGATTTATTCACACTAACATAACAACTTATGGCTCTAAATCTTGGCCGATGGAAAGAGATACAAATTGGCAAAACTCGAAACAAGAACTGATTAGTGGTGATGTTGACTTGGTTGTTGCCAGTGTTACCTATTTGATATTTATTCCATTTTGTTTTTTTGCTTGACTGTAATGCAGAACCCTAATGGGTGTTCCTATATTTCAATAAAAAACATGAAACGCGTTGGCGATTTGAAATTCTGCATTTATCTTCATTTAAAAGCACATCAACTATTGTTTGATTGATTAAATCAACGAAGAACGATTGCTAAAAAGCAAGAGTTGAGATTAGCAGATTGGTTTGTATTGAAGAAATATAAGTCGATCTGTTTTTTCGATTGATTTACATTTCTAGAACTAAAAAATGGTTTATGAGCATGGCTGTAACTAGAAAAAAAGGTTCAGAAAATAGCACTCAAAACTAGAACTATTTTTTTTACAGTGTATCATTTCCCAATTTGTCATATAGGAAATGTTGAATTTTTTCCGGCAATGCCGGGTACTTCAGCTAGTTTTAATATAAAGAGTTCGAGTTTATATGAGATTTATTTCTTGTTATAATATTCTGATGCAAAATAAGCGAAAATAATTCTCCAAATATATATGTTGAATACATGAAAAAAGAATATTTGAAAGATTAATAATTTTCTCCAAAAATCGTGATATATACAAAAGTCATTTCATTAAAATAGGCCTTCGTTAAATTTATTTTGACTATTCTATTGCTAATGGTATTGGATCCCGTAACTTTAGGTTTTGATCACTGTCAAGCCAATTTCGTATTCTTTTCCACTTGTTAGCACTATAAACAATGTGACGATAGGCAATGTTATATGCTCTCTTGATTTCACTGTTACTTGTGATAGTACTTTTACATGCCTTTAAATCATCAATAGTAAACTGGTTAGAGATATTCAGTGTTTTACATGCATCTTCCAATACTTCATGATAATTTTTGGCAATTTCATAAGCTGCCACAAGCTTTTTGAAATCTTCTTCAGCAACTTTTTTATTATCACATTTGTCTGGATGTGTCGCTTGTGCTTTTCGATAATAAGCTTGTTGCATGTTTCTCATCGTACTATCAGGATTACATGCGAATGTTTCAAGCGCTGCACAATAGAGTTTACGTTGAGCATTTAATTTTTCATCTTCACCATCAGGAACGATTTTTTCTGATAAATATCTAAAGAGAAGATCAGCACCACCACCACACACAAGTCCACCAATTGCAGTGCCTAGAAGAACTGCTATTGTTGCAGGCCAAGCTGTTATACCCAATAAAACAGCAATACCCGCAACAAAATAACCCGCGGCAAAACCACCGACAAATCCTGTGCCCACAGTCACAGCACAAGCTGATATTGAGGGTGTGGGTGTGGGTGGGTGGTGTAGATGTGGGGTGGGAGTGTGGGTGAGTGTGGAAGTGGGTGTGTATATCTTCTCTTAATATATAATCACACCCACC
>CAJNOL010005865.1:0-10511 GCA_905250125.1 Rotaria sordida | reverse complement strand
TATTTTCCTTAACATTTGGTAATCATTTTGTAGCTCTTGAAAGCCCTGTCTCTTCTGAAAATATGAGACTCTTTTGGTAAATGAACGCTGTTAACCTGTGAGCGGATTCCGATATTGATAAAGCTTCTGTTCTAGGTAGAAATGTCGAGAAGAGGTCTTGAAACATGGCCTGAAAGAGGTCCAGATGCTTTATTCTTACTTAGAGGAAGATGAAATTGAATTTTATAAAGTGCTCTGAGATGATTTTTATTTAGGGCCGTTTTACGTGCAAACCGTCCCCCCTCCTTTAATCATTTCAAAAATGTTTACACATTACTTTTAATCAGCTTATTTGATTCATTTAACAACGTAATGCTGAAAAAAGTTATTTATATTGTCATATACATCTTCAGTGCATAACTTTTATTCTTTTTTTAATGATATGCTAATGACGATCTGTCACAGCCCAATGGTGACTTAATAACGAACTATTCAATATTAAATATTAAATATTTTAAATATTAATTATTAATTATTATTTATCAATTATTTATTCCCCATTTTCCTAATTAGCTAATTAATTAATTTGTTTGTAATGGTCTGTAATGGAGACGCTCGTTGCTATGGAAACATATCCAATAATGCATGGTTTCGCGCCATATGGTTGCTAACGAGCTATAGGAAAGCACTCAGTTCTTAATGTTCTCCGTTGCTAGGGAAATGCAGTCAATGACCTTTGACCCAGGTTGCTAAGGTCTATAATGGGAGCCTGCGTTGCTATGGTCTGTAATGGGAGCCTAGGGGGACACAGTCGGCAGAAAAAGGGGGCCAGGAGCAATCCTTAGAATTAATATAGCTAATAACTTGATATTATGTATAATTATGGTTCTCATTTGATACTGATTATCTGTGCCTATTTAGCCTCTTCTAATGTTGAAGTTTCGGATAAATAGGGTTTTTACTGAATTTTTCAACAAAATCCCGTACTACCCTCAGGTCACGTTGAAAGTTGAATTTTTAGTTTTGGCTTGAAACTTTGCACAAATAATGCTTTCAACGAAACTAGTTCATTGTGAAAGTTTCAGCCTTTTTCGTTGCTTCTTTGGTGATATACTGACAAAAGCACAAAATTTGCTTTCTCACACAACAGAATTTTGAATATGAGTATCTCACGACAGAAGCAACGAAAAAGGATGAAATTTTCACAATTAACTAGTTTCATTGAAAGCATTATTTGCGCAAAGTTTCAAGTCAAAATTAAAAATTCAACTTTCAATGTGACCTGAGGGGAAAGTACAGGGTTTTGTTGAAAAATTCAGTAAAAATTCGATATTATAAGGATGAAGGCCTGGAAAACCATATCATTCTAGACGTTTTCTACGCTCTTCAGTTCTCATCGAATGAACATAGTCCAAAGTGAGAAACGACTTAGTACCTGGAGATGTTTCCTCGCGAGTTATCAAGGTTTCCCCTGAAGAGTCTAAAGTTAGAAACTATCGATAGGTTATATTTAGAACCAAACAACCGTTGTAGCAGTTTAAAAATTTATGCATTTGAGCTTGTATTGTCTATTGGAAACGATTGGAAACCTAATCGATCTAACAGATAAGTATTTATTATACAAATTCTGCGGAACTGATCTGCATGACAGGTTATATTTGCGACGTCGTATCTCAGTAAGGGTTTACGTGCGCATCAAATTCCGCAAACGAATTGCATTATTCACTAATCGTTATTTTTTAGTACATTACGACCAGATTTTTGGCTCTATTAGAGCAGAAGGAACTTCAGACAGTCCGAAAGGCCTGTACTATATAGTAAACATATAAAGCTAAATAACTGCATAATATCTAATGGATATGATTAGATCTTTAATTAGAAACATGAACTTTACTTCTAGGGCCCTATCAGTGACATTCACCTATTTTACCTACTGTGTGTTAACTGCTGCAGGACAGCCACTCGCTTACAACCAGAATCCAAGATGCAGTTAAATGCAGGACCATAATAGCTTTAATGCTAACTACGATATAGGTTCAGATCTCACAAATCGATTTGGTCGCCTGGTTGCCCACCGTGGGGGTGGGGGGGAGCCGCTAAACCTCGATTTAAAACTTACACTCAATATTTTCTTCGAAAATATATGTGAGTTCCACAAAAGAAGAGTATTGAAGAATTATTTTACATGTGATATAAAATAGACTCTGAAATATTTTTCTCTAGATCGGAACAGAAAAACGTTTTAACAAGAGACCAAGATCAAAAATACTTAGTCCCATACATCTCTAGTAGTGATGTATTATTTTAAAATAATCTTGTTCATTTTTCTATATTTTCATAGATACTAAATTTATTTCTGGCACTTTTACTTGCATCATTTGGCTCAAGTGTTTTAACTGAAAAAGAAGATGATGAAGAAGAAAATAAAATTGCTGAAGCACTTAATCGTATTCAACGATTTATTGATTTTCTAATTACATTTATTTTACGTTTGTTTCATCGAAAGAAACAAATATTAAAGGATATTAATAATATTGTAGTTGATAATCAAGTTTGTTTTACTAATTGATTTTTCTTATTCAATTTAATTAAATTTTTTTTTCTTCTTTTCTTTAGTTATTATCAACTACAAAAGAATCAACTAATAATCTTACTTTACAAACATTATATCAATCAGAAGATTTGAATATTTCAGTAGTTTTAAATAATGATTCATTAATAAAACATGATAATATTGAAATACAACCAATGAATAATAATTCTATATCTCCTTCTCCATGGCAAATTCTTCATATACCACCAGATTGTTTTCCTAATATAATATCAAAACATTTTATTTGTTGTGATAAATATATTTCAAAATCTATTCAAGAACAATGGACATATTTTCGTAGTTTAATTTATTATATTGTTGAACATCAATATTTTGAATATCTTATTATTATTAGTATATTAGCTAGTAGTACAACTTTAGTAAGTTAAGATAATAAAACGAATAAATTCGGAACAAAAAACAAAAAATCTTTAATTTTGTTTTTTTTTGTCTTTCTACACAAAGGCTTTAGAAGATGTCAATACACGGCAACAACCAAAATTTTTATTTATTTTAACTATATTTGATAAAATTTTTACAGTTATTTTTACAATTGAATTAATATTAAAATGGTTTGCTTATGGTATAACAAATTATTTTACAAATGGTTGGAATAAATTAGATTTTATTATTGTTATTGTTAGTATACTTGGAACTATTCTTGATTTACTTGGTATAGCTGATATTCCAATATTTAAATCAATGAGAACATTAAGAGCTTTACGTCCATTAAAAGCACTATCAAGATTTGAAGGAATTCGAGTATAAATAATTATCAATTGAATTTTTTTTTTTGTTTTATATTTATTTTAATTTGATTTCTAAATAGATTGTTGTTAATGCATTATTTGGTGCTATACCATCAATATTTAATGTTTTACTTGTTTGTCTTGTATTTTGGTTAATATTTTCAATAATGGGTGTACAATTATTTGGTGGAAAATTTTATAAATGTGTTTATGTTGATACACATAATCGTGTTAATATATCAGAAAATATTAAAAATAAAATTGATTGTTTAAATAGAAATTTTACATGGGAAAATTCACGAATTAATTTTGATAATGTTCTTATTGGTTATTTAGCTTTATTTCAAGTTGTAAGTTATGAAATTTTAATTGAATAAAAATAAAAATAATGTATTTTCAATTAGAATGATTAAACAAAAAAAAAAAAAAAATTATCACATTTGAAAAAATAAAATAAAAAATGTTATAAAGAATTTTCTTTCTTTTTTTTTCATTGAGACAAACCATCGTGTTGTAAACTATACTATATTTATATGTCTGTTATGTATTGTATTTTCGAATAAGATCCATAAAAATATTCTCATTTAATCTACAACATATTAAGAAATAATCTTATGAAAATAATTATACTTTTCATGCGTATGAAACAAATATCTTAGAAAAATATGGTCTGAAACTTTGGATTAACCCTTACAGACAGTGACAGACGCTAGTTAAGGATCATGATATTACATAAGCTGTGAATCCATGGTTTTTTGTTTTGTTTTGTAGATTTGAACTTGACAGAGTTCGAGTCTGAAAGAACTCCCAAGCCTCTATTGGTTTTATTACGTATATGAATGATATTCTTATATTGCAATTCTGAAGGATTAAGTAAAAGAATGATAAAGAAATGTATTCCGAAATAGATCTTCTAGTAATTAGTAATAGCAATCATATTGTGTTTAGAAATCTGTATGACCATGTTTTGTTTTGGTTCTTGTTTCGATTTAGAGAAAGTTTTTTAAGGAAAGAAGGGTCATCTTTAATTGAATTATGTTCTGATTAAATATGGTTTATAAGATAATATGCTTAAAAACCGTAGAATATTTAAGTATAATCTTTAATTTTGATTCGAACAAATTCTTTTCTCATTATGCTAATCTCGGTGACGAAGATCGAAACTAAAATTGACCATGCTCATTTTTGAACCCATTTTCCTCTCTACAAATATGACAGACTCTAGTCGAAGACAAAGATCATCATATACATTTTTTAATAGACTATCACAGATCTAATATTAGTAACGGCTTCTTACAACATACTAATATTTCTTCATTATATTTATCGAGGAATAAGCAAAAGGATGGTGAAGAAAATAGCAGATGCATTGTGTTTTATATTTTGAACCTGCAGAGATTCCGCTAGCTAACAGCTCGTTTTGAATAGTTTAGTTTGCAAATATTTGCATAGTTGTTTTGATAATAATTAAAATTTTTTATTTTTGTTCAAATAGGCAACTTTCAAAGGTTGGATTGAAATCATATCTGATGCAACTGATGCTAAAGACGTACGTTACTATTTCTATTAATTAGTTTATTTTTTGTTTTTATAATACAATTTTTTTAGATAGATATCCAACCTGAATATGAAACTAATGTTTATATTCTTCTTTATTTTGTTTTCTTTATTATATTTGGTTCATTTTTTACTCTCAATTTATTTACTGGTGTTGTTATCGATAATTTTAATCAACAAAAACGAATGTTAAGTTTTCTTATTCATAAAATAATATACAACAAAAAAATAGTAAGATGTTGATTGTTTTGTTTTTAATTTTAGTTAGGAGCTGATGGTACATTAGACATGTTTATGACAGAAGATCAAAAAAAATATTATAATGCTATGAAAAAAATGGGTAGTAAAAAACCGACTAAAGCATTACCAAGACCGAGAGTAAATTTTTTTCAAACAGATGAATATATATATATATACGTATATGAAATGTTTGTTTATTTTAGTTTGCTCTTGGACGATTTCTTTTTGATGTAACAACAAATCAAAAATTTGATATATTTATAATGATATGTATTTTTCTTAATATGGTTTGTATGTGTCTTGAACATCATAATCAAAGTTATATTTATGATCTTGTTCTTGATTATATTAATACTTTATTTGTCATTATGTAAGTATATGATCAAGAATACACTTTACAATGTGTTAGAAAAATATGAATATTCATCCGTATGAACCAGAGATGTCCTAAGGATAGGGCAGGACTGCATAATGAATTGAAGCGAGAACATCAATGACACAGTTGCAACCGGTAACGATAAATGACCGGTCTGTTCCATTCTACGATTCTTTACTAGGCGGTAGAGACAAATTTTTCTAGAACAGGCCGGCTTAGATTTTATTTTATTTTTTTTGATATTTTGCATATCAAACTAGTTTTCTGATATAAAATGCCTATTTCTATCCAAGAGCATGAATTAGAATAATTGTATTGAGGTAATGTTCATCTAAAACCCCCTAATATATTCTATGAAATTACTTACATATGAATTTATTTCATTGAAACACAATGTCATCAATGTTTGTCATTGTAATTTATGACACAATTGACTTCATTTTGTATGATTTATACCATACCTTTCGCAGAGACAGATAGCAGCAAGCAACCCCGCCCCTGAGAGATCCCGAGCGCGTCTACAGTCCATTCATTCCCTCTTTTTCTGAGGAACACTTCATTAATAAGAAAAAGGAGTGTAGAATCAGTAGTCGTCTGCTATCCTATATCAATTGATCGTTGTAAAAGAGATGAAACCTGTAGCGGCGGATAGTGAAAAGCAAACTTTGAGTGCAATGCTTACAGAACTAGAACGTTAAACATGAGAGAGAGCCTTTATCATCATGTTGGCAACCTATGGAGGAAACCTCGTCATCTAAATGCCAGACAATTACGAGACCAAATGTAGCACGTCGGAAAATTTCCCAAGCCGCTTGAGACATCAAAATCTTTGTCATTAGCTTAAAGGAGTGGTGGCATCTTTTCAGCAAAACTTGAAGAAAGCCGAGTAGATGAAAGCAATTGTCTCGTCGTGTACTTGAATAGAGAAGGAAGTAACTGAGCCTTCGGTAGTGAAATCTTGAAAACCGTTGTTTTCACCTTGACGTCAACACTCGTTAATAAAAGTGCTTCACAAAAACTATTTAATAGTGACACTAAAACTATAAGTGATATCTGTAGTAATTCAGAGACAGCTATGACTCATTGAACGGCTAATATAGGCTTTGTAAGATGAAAAAAATGTACAATGACTAATGCCAGTCTACCGGCCTGTCAGGTCTGGTCTGACTAGTACCGGTCTGGGAAAAACCCTACTGATTGCAACTCTGATCGATGATACTCTTTAGATTCGACATGTTTTCCATTTTCGCGTCGAAATTTTGCAATTCATCTTATTCTGGAAAATTCGATGGAAATTGGACAAATTGTCAAAATTCAGGTGGCAAAATTCCTATTCTCGAAATTCCATTTTATATACGGAAGTGTTTATTATACGTTACACTTCCAGTATCTGTTAAAACATTTATTATTCTGCTCGTTTTTAGTACTATCGTAGAACTATAGGAAATATGCAAAAAGTCTACTCTGACATGAGGAGAAGCCATATTTATCCATCTCGCCTCAACCATACAAATACATTGAATTGAGATGCTCTATGTCCCCTTCCTTGTCCTGTCCTGCAGGATAGAACATGTTAGAGAAATACTTGTAGCATACACTAGGGTGAGTGCCATCGATTGGTATCTAAGAAGTGTTCGACAATTTTCCACCAATTTGTCTTCTGATATAGCCTTGACTCGTTACCTATCAATACATCGCATTATCTTCATGTTTCTTGTTATTTTTTCATCAAATTTTCTTGACATATTTAATCTCGTTCGCTATCAATCAGCAAATTAGATAGCCAGGCGAGAAGTAATTTACTTTTTTCAATTTTGAATAGTCAGAAATAATTCGTTCAGTGTTACCATGATTTATAACGATTTCTACTTGTATAGATCATTAATAAGATATCGAACTTGTTCAATATTTTATTTTTGATGTTGTCTCGATTACAGATCGACCACATCGTAGTTGATCTTCGATTTCTTCTCGACTTTCACGAATCAATTTCGATCATTTATTTAATAATTGTGTTTCAAGATGAATTCTGATCATTGAAATAGAATAAAATTTATCATACATGAATTTCGGTTGAGTACTCAATGCAGTCATATGTTATAATCATTTAACTAATGATGGTATACTGTCCATAGAATTTTTTTCTCAAAACTTTCTATGCATCACTGTAATACTAGTCTTACCATTTTTGGATATGCCGTTAGTAATATATGGCAAAAAAAGAATAAGTCGAATTCGATTGTTAGAAGCAGTAATTTGAATAGTACCACAAAGTTATAATTCACTCATATTCAAAACATTGAAAATTTCAAATACACAGAAAAAAAAAGGAATTCTAATGTTTAAGTTTTATGAAATTTGCGATTGGCTTTGTTATTTATTAATACTAATTTAGATTTACTATTGAATGTATCATGAAATTAATTGCATTAAATTTTAAATATTTTACTATTCCATGGAATGTATTTGATTTTATTATTGTAGTTGCATCTGTTCTTGGTATGTCGTTTTTTTTCGAATCATTTTTATTAGGAAAAAAAGAAAAATTTATTTGTTTTTCAAGGACAAGCATTAGGAGAAATTATGGCACAATTTGTGGTGAATCCAACATTATTACGTGTTGTTCGTGTTGCACGTGTTGGAAGAATCTTGCGTCTTGTAAAAGGTTTGATATCATACGAATACATAAATTATAGATTTTTAAAAAATTTTTTCTTTTTATACAGGTGCAAAAGGTATTCGAACATTACTTTTTGCATTAGCTGTTTCAATGCCTGCTTTATTTAATATTGGTCTTCTTCTTTTTCTTGTTATGTTTATTTATTCAATATTTGGTATGTCATTTTTTGCTTATGTAAGAAAATCAGCTGGTATAACAGATTTATTTAACTTTGAAACATTTCCTAATTCAATGATTGTACTTTTTCAAATGTGTACCACTGCTGGTTGGTCTGGTGTTTTTCAAGCATTAACAAATGATCAACCACCAGATTGTGATCCAACTTTAAATACACCATCACATAAAGGTGATTGTGGTAATTTAGCTATTGCAACACCATTTCTTGTCAGTTATGTTATAATTACTTCTCTTATTGTGGTAAGAATATAAATGAGTGTGGCCAATCGTCTGGTCGGATACTCCTATTTCTTCTTTTGTCGTACCGTTTCTATTGATTATCAGCAAGATATGTTTTTTTTGTACCAATCATAGTATTAATAAAGAGATAATCAAGCATCATCATACAATGCTTTAGTAGAATGCACTTTCATGTTTGCCGACTACATAAATTTTGTAGTGTAAAGGTGTAACGATCAACAATATATCTGAGGTGTACTTACAGCTAGATGTAGACATTTGCACAGTACGTAAATCACAGTAAGGGAAGGAGGATGTGAATGTGGATGTAAGTATTGGTATGTATGTTGGTGAAGAGAAGACTGACATCCACACCAATGCCCACACCTAAATTGCTACAACTGATTGTCGTAAATATTACAACCATTGTCAATCAGCGTTGATTTGCACATGTGTTTTTTCTGGAAAATTTGGTTTGTACACTAATTATTATGAACATTACAATAGATGTAATTATTGTATCCCAGAACCTGAACAAGAAAGACAACAGCTAAAGGAAGAAAAGCAGATTTCAAGTCTACAAGAACTTTAAATGTGATCTATTGGTAAGTCATATTTATCTGTTTAGCCAGTGCGTGAACTTGAATTCCATTATGTAGTACACCTCGAATACACAAAAATCAAGAATTATGATGTTTTATTGCTTTTGAATTCTAGAGCAACGTCCATGGTCAAAATGGGATTATAGTAATGATTCATGTATACAGCATACAGGACATGACATCGAATAAGTACAACAGTTATAGAGTATGTATGAACAATCGCTTGTAGAATATTGTGCGAATAGAAAACAACAACATACAAACAGCACAAATACACCATATTTATCTTCTATTAATCTACGCTCAACTACATTATGGTTTTTGAAGGACTATCACTCTGAACACTAGATAGCAACAGAGTTGAAGTTCGGTAGATCAACAGTGAATTATTTTTTATTTGTGATGATAAATAAAATTGTACTCTTTACGAGGCTATCTGATTCTTCGGTTTTGAACAAGATTTGTTATCGAAACAATAGTAGATCATCAGCTCTTTATCAATACTATAATTAGTAAAAAAATCATGTTTCTGATAACGAATAGAAGTTGTGCGATAAAAAAGAAATCAAGGAATTCAGTCAGACTGGTCACCCCCAAATATATACTTTTTGGATCCGTTCGAATTTTTCTATTATTAATTTAGATAAACATGTATATTGCAGTAATATTAGAAAACTTTAATCAAGCGCAAGAAGATGTACAACAAGTATGTGATAAATGAAAGGAATATAAATATTTAAAAAAACTTTTTTTTAATTTGTTTTAGGGCTTAACCGATGATGACTATGATATGTATTATGAAAAATGGCAACGATTTGATCCATCAGGTTCACAATTCATAAAATATGATCAATTATCAGATTTTGTTGATGATCTCGAACCACCATTACGTATTTCTAAACCAAATCATTTAATACTTGTTCGTATGAATTTACCAATATGTGAATATGATCGTATGCATTGTGTTGATATACTTGATGGTCTCACAAAATATTTTCTTGGTACACTTGATACAGAGATAGCAAGTAATGAAATTGATGCACCAATTGATATAAAAAAAGATCGTCCTAAACATTATCATCCAATATCAACAACAATACAACGACAACGTGAACTTTATCTAATTCGTTTAATCTTAAGACGTTTTCGAAACAATGTTGAACGACGTCGCAATGAACGAAAACATAGAGAATTAACATTTGAATAAATTACACTTAATGAACAGAATGAATCAAATGAGTTAAAGACAATAGAATTCGTATTGAACGATAATCAAAGTCATGAAACAAATTAAAGAATGTCGAAATAATCAAAATAAAAATGAATACAAACCTTTTTT
>CAJNOL010005864.1:0-10518 GCA_905250125.1 Rotaria sordida | reverse complement strand
AACGATCAGATGCACACTATTTAGAAGCTTAAGGTCAACACTCATGTCATACTATACTAAAATTAATATTTCTATCAATCTAGAATATTCAATATTAGTATAGAATAAGTCTATCGAATGTGTGTTCAAATTTAAAGTTAAATCAATATCTAGCTTAAAACAAAGATTTTTTTTCTAAGTTATAAGTTTTATTGAAACAAAAACAAATTCTTCCCTTTCTAATTTTGATCGTATTCGTAACAAAAAACACAAAAACTGTACTATTTCCTACAAATAAAAGATAATATCAATAACTTCAAGTACATACATCTTAAGTATATCTCGTATTGTAGTAACAAATTCTAAAAGAGATGCAAGTCTTTTTTTAGAAAGTAACATTATGGGTGTGGGTGTGGGTGTGAGTGTATGTTCAATCTATAACCACACCCACTCCCACATACACCCTCGATAAGTATGGTGCCCTTGAGCACCAAGTACATTATATTGAACAATCAAAATCGTCAGTTCTTAGATGAAATAAAGAATATCTCAACATGAGATAAATAAAAGAAGAAGTTAATTCAATTTTTAATCTTATTATATACAAAAGATTTATTGTATACTCTTTCAATGTCGACTTGATTCTTAAAGAGAATCAACTTCATGATTTTTATTAGTTCATAAGATCAGATATATTCAGATCAAATTAAAGCTTTTACTTGCAAACTAACAAATTTAAAATATAGACTACTATTGACATGTCTAGACTGCGATATTCAAATTTTAAGCTATTCACAATATGTGTAACGTACTCAATAATTAAAATTTCAGGAGATTTTTTTCGTTATTTTTGGATAGAACTTGTCGAGTTGCATGAGAAAAAATATCTTACAGAAAAGTTTAAGATACCATTATTTTTTAGGGAAACGCAGTTACCGTCACATTACCATGGTAATGTGACAGTAACTGCCTTTTTCTACATATGTTCGGCCTTCGTTGATTCATTTGTACAATTCAACATCGGCAATGAATTCTAAAAAACACACTTCAGATTTCGGGTGTGAGTGAGAATATGACTAAATAGAAGACACGTACCCACATCCATCATTCAAAATTTGTCATTTTCTTTTTGACAAGTCAAATTTCATAACTAAAAATGATTTATTTAGCTATTTTTCGTCTTACTTCTAGGCATCGAAATCGATTTGTATCGGCTAATAAATATATCTTATGCCTTTTCTTAGTAACTCTATGCCCAATTTAGAAACATTATGCTTTTGGAGATTAGATGATTTTTCTTCGATATCTAGTAAGTGAATGTTAAATGAAAAATTAATTAGAACAAATTATTTAAATCTTATTCATGAAGCTTTGAAAAAAAGAAGATATATAATTCTTACAAATTTTTATTTGAAAACATCGATCAATTTTGCATCAGTTTTGTTTACGTATTACCGTTGTTTTGCTCATTCATTTTTAATTGAGATTATCATTATACAGTAGATAAAATAGCTGGCCATCGAATGGATTTCAAATGTAGTTCAGCTAAATATCGTCGTTGAGTTCTCTAATCTTTGGTCATAATTAAATAAAGAACAAAACAGATGTCGTAGAGTAGTGCCTTTTTTGTCTTGTTTTTTCTAGAAAAGCGAGAAGGTCAAAAAAAGAAAACGAATTTCAACAAATGTATGTGATCATTATTTGGTTTTTTGCTTCGTTGATTCCTTAGATGGATTTATCAAAGGATAAATAAAGTTTTTGTTGAACACAATAAAAATCTAATGTTCTGAAATAAATCTCTAGAAAGTCTTCTTAACCTTTTAATTAGAGTGATTTTTATCAAACAGGAAATCCATTTTATAATCGATTGGGTTTAAATAAACAAATTTATATGAAAAATCTTCTAATTGAAGCAATAGCATAATCAAATGAATTCATTTTATTGAAATTTTTCTTGGTTTCTCAAAGTTAAATGCAATCGGTATTGAATATAGACTTGTTCACTGACAAGATCCAGTCTCGTATATATTATTCAAAAATATTTTTGTGAAGGATCAAATGAATGCATGCAATCAAATGAAAAACAAAATGATTGTTAAAGGCATATTTTATATGTTATGGAACGTTCGACAGAAATGATATAGGTATTGTTCTTGTGAAGCATTTTTTTCATATTAGAGAATATGTGATGTTGATTAACTAAATATTAAAGTTTTTAAATTTTAAAGAAGGTTATTCAACTACTTTGCTCCCTGTTGGGACATTTTCGACCCATTCAAGAAACTATCTATTTGGAATATTAAAGCATTGAATCGATATGATGATTTCAGAACATTGTGCAAAGTTTTTAATCAGTTACAAATTCGAAAAAAATTAAACTTCTTTTCATCATTCCTTAGTTAAGATATATGGGTTGAAAAACCGTATTTTCTCAAGAAAATAAAAAGAATCTGTTTTATTTAGTCACATAGACTGATTATTCTGATGTTTATGGGGCTAGTGCATAATTAATACTATGAACATAATCTATTTGCAGGATAGTTTTTAAAAATTTCTTAATTATAGATATAAAAGCAATGTTTTTCATGATAATTTGGGTCATGTTTTATCCATTCATAATGAGTAACATAAAAAATGATTTTTCCAGAGTTATGCTATCTTCAATACAAACTCATAAAATAAAACGATTTTCATGATAAACACTTTATTAGAACGATAAAAGATAGAAACTTGTAGCCTCTGTTATGGTCTTCCTTCTCGATGAGATTTTGACAACAGGAATGAGTGATTTTGAATTGGAATCAGAATCAATGATTCTATATTATATAGAGAACCTCATCATATATCATCCTCTGAAATGACTCATTTTTCAAAAAATAATGCATGATAAGTTTTCAACCCTATACAAATAAAATAGTAGTATAACTGCGAAAATGTCAATTTAACAATAAATTCATTTTTTGTGTCATTCAAAATGAATGAATCATTGTAAATCCATTCTGCATCTCCATAGTGAAATGATTTGGCCTAAATTTAACTACACCAATGTCATAATTAGCATTTGTAAAAACTATTCCAATGAGTACTGGAAGTAAAGGATTAAGCAAGATTTAGTATCACGGTACAATAACATTTCATTTTCAAATCATGTCATATGTTTCGACTGAACTTCAAAAACCGATTGGTTGTTATCGGTTTTTTTTATCAATTTTAAGGTTACTGAAGATAGTCTATTTTACTTTTTATCAAAATCTTAGCTCTAAGTTTTGAACTCACTCTTTATCATAGTACAATAGTGATCACAGATCAGGATGAATGTATTAATTATGGTCACAAAAAATTAGCTAGTCATTAGATGGTTTAAAATTTCAAGCTCACTTTCTGAAGTACGTTTAACTGACTATTAAAAACTCCTGACTTTTCAATGCAAAAAGATTAGAAAAGAATCTGTTCCACTGAGATAATTATGCGAACCATTAGCATGATGCAACTGTGAAACTATCTAGATATTAGGAAATCTAAAAATATAAAGCATAGTATAAAATCGAACTTTATAGATCATTTTATGATATTATGAAGAGTAGTATTCTATCACGAATTAAGAAGTCTTTCAATTATGTTAAGCAATAATTTCAAATAAGACCTTAGATCAAATTTGTCAATCCTTGAGAGTTACTATATGACAAGCTTTAAAAGAATTCTTTCATTGTTCTTAGGATTAGAGTATATGGAACGTGAAAGACTGAAATACAACTTGTTACTATTAGAAATTTTAAGGGTTATATGACTTTCAAGTTGTGTATATTTGTAGAACTTCAATAACAGACTTTTTTGAAAGAACTAGTTGATTAATTATTATGTTAAAAAGTTGTTTCAATTTAAAATTATACTGACGATTCTTTATATTACAGTTTGTTTGACACTGCATCGAAAAATTTATTTCATCTGAAGACTTACTAACGGACTACTATTGAATCTGATTGTAAATGAAAACTTGTACCTTGATTCTTGATCATCGAAATTCAAATTTGTATTCTTTTCTATTGTTTAATTAGCTGTTATTCATCATTTTGGCAAAGCTCTCGATGAAAGTTATAGTTCATGTAAAAGAAAATAATCTTAGATAGACTTGCTTGTTATCCGTCATCTGATTATTATTTGAAAATGAATAATTCATCTGATTTGTTTCCTTTAAATTTTTTAATTAAAATCTATCATTAATATATCTTTATAGATGAATTAACAAAGCATAATTCATCAAAACATAAAGCCTCAACACATACTCGACATATTCATTTTGATACAATTATTTTCTGGTTATCATGATTGTTTTTGACTATAAATACTATCTAGATCAACGACACAAATTTTAATACCTTCTTCAACAGCAAATAATGAAACTATCGCAATTGCTGATAAAAATATTAATGTTTCATCTATCTATTTTAAAGAAAAAAAAAAGCATGTGCACCATCCGATTCACAATTAAGTACAAGCGAGTGACCTATGATTGAAGTGAAAAAACAACAAACTTAAAAATAAAATTGCACCCTTTTTTTCTCTATTATTGTTGTATATTCAATGTGAAAAGAAGATATGTTCATAAGATTGAAGAATGACAAAAGACTAAAAATTTAAATGTTTTAATTTTCGATTGCATATAAATATTTCAGAAGAATTGAATGCAAAATTTTTATTTTATACTCGTAATTAATGTTGTAAATAAGAGAAGACTCATTCGTAGAGTAAAATAAAAATCGTTCTTTAATATCTTGTCAGTTTCGTGATTTTACATTCATTCTTCTTCGAATTTAAATATTCAAAAATTTTTCTTTCTTACTATGTAAACTATAAACGAGAGTTATAAGAACTTTACTAGGACATTTGAGAATGAGTATTTATTCTAAATATAAATATTTAACCTTACGAAAGAATATTTACAAATAAGACATTGAAAACTTTTATACAAATTATTCTTCATATTATATTCTACGTAGAAGTATCTTCAATATCTTGTCAAATGTTTATTCATTTTCATGGACGTTGTTTTGTAAATTGTCTTATTCAACGATCACTGTCAATAGTTACTAGCAACTCTATAGTACCTTCATCATTCATACTCATTTGTATCGTAGGCAGTGATCCATCTAATTATTTACTTACACTTCGTCACACAATGCCAGCAACAATTGATATTATTGAAAAATCACCATTTTTTTATCTTGTTCGAGATGATGATGTTGTATCTGATCATTTTGAAGTAAAAAATGTTCTACATATATTTACAAAAATAGTTGAACATGAGCATATGAAAGGACTACAAGAATTTTATTTTAATATTTGCTTATAGTTCATCTGTTAAACGTAATTAAAATATTGCTGATGAGATAACATCAGAAAACGTTTTTTCTACTAAAGATTTTTCGTGAATGATACAATGGCAAAATGAAAACAAAACAAAATAATTTTTAAGTCAGTATAAAAAAAGAAAAACAATTTCAAATAGGTGTATCAGAAAATATTCAACTTCAATCATAACTTGATTGAACTCAAAATACATGTTTTCATCTATTGATGATTTAGCTAAAACACATGTTACTGATGTTGTAGTACTTGATGCACTTCGTCAAAGTCGAATACGACATGTGATACTTGTTAGTCAACGTGAACGAATGCAAGTATCATTTACTTATAAAAGAACTTTGTGAACTTACTAAATTAACTCGCTTACAATCAATGTTAAACAAAGAAGATTTTAATCGAAGTGATCAAAATATGATTGGTAAATTAGAACGACTAAGAAAAAGATTAACCGAATTCACGTTTATTTAAAATAGTTCGAACAAGTTTGTATTTTTGAAATTTATGATTATTTTATCTAGAATAATCAAAAGATAATGGTGAACAATTTTTCGTATTTATAATTTTCGTCCCGTCAAAAACAATCGTTGAAAATATTAATTTTGAACATACAGAACCTGTAGCTAGTTGTGATTTTTCTGATGAAAATCTATCCGTCTAACAGAATGGAATTAAAGAAACAAAACCATGTGGTCTTGTCATTAAAACTATAGATTATTATGATATAATCCGCCTCTATACTACATAGTCCTGGATAAATTATTTAGGACTAGGATGCTGTCTCATTCGTTGAATACCGCACTTACTACGATGTTCCATTTATCTTTGTAGTGTTTTCTCGACATGTTGTTGGTGTTTATATAGGAACTTCTAATTGATGCTTTCTATATCAATTGATCATAGGCTGACCAATTTCGAATAGTCTGACGAAAAATCAATACGTTCAACATCATTAATTAATATTCCACACTTATGACATTGGTCACTACGAACATCAACAAATTTGTATGTTGCATCTGTGCATGTACCAGCTACATAATGATCTGCCCGAAAACTTCAAATACATGAATATATAAAAAAAAATTAGAACAAAATATGTCAGCAAGTTCTGTACCGTTGACAATTATCACAATATAATTATTCAATGTTATCCTTGAAACTGTCTATAAATTTTTTAATGTAAATCAAAATATCTATTGCAAGTTTCTCGTGGTATATATTTCGGTTCCAACAATGCTTTTATTCCAGTTGCTGTACTATATTCGTCAGTACCATAAATACATAGTATTGTAATTTTTCAACTGACAATACCTTAAATTTAGCATTAACAATGAAAAGATGAATAAGGAATTGTTTGATTTTACCACACAAGAAAACATCAGCATTTAATAAAGCTCCAGTAAGAATATTCAAATGAGGTACATTATTGACGTAACGCAAAGCAGTTACCATCATAATATTTCGAATATCAGGTTTTAGCGTTTCATAAACAAAAAATATAATAATAATGCTGCTAGTGAATTTTGTGCGAGATTAAATTATGAAATATGTTGCAGTAGCTGTTGCTAATGATAAGGAAATTATTTTATTCTGTCTAATTCAGAAGAGACTTCTTCACCATTCATTTACTTGATGCTCCAGAAATGCAATCAGGAAGTAGTTAACTAGACGATATTGAGACACGACCTTCGACCGTATATCAACAAAACCTGTCATTGTCTCTGATACAACAGAGAGATGTGCAACTAAAAGGGTTCTTCATCAGGATTAATAGGCTCAAAGACCTCAACGAAACCAATTGAATGAGGATCTGCGGAAGATCAAGACGTCCAAAACCATATTTCTTGTATCTATTCGAAGGTTTTGAAGAATATTTTTATTGAATAGAGCAAAATGACACGTCTCCAAACTCTCCATGAACTTTCTTCATCGAGTTGCTTTTCGAGCTCTTCGTAGATCAAAAACAAGTCTATGAAAGGAGTGCATGAAAAGTTCAGTGACGCCCTATTTTCCTCTATAAAATAAAATTTTTTTTCGAAGGTCTTAATATAAGTAGTTCTGTTGGAATCTTTGGATCTGCTACTGCTTATAGAGAATTGTTTCAGTTATACAAGTGTTTTATATTTCAACATTCATTTCAGACCATGTTTCACAAAAACACAATATCAGATACAATAGATGAATTATTTCTTATATGTTTTTCATTCGATTTTGATTTATTGAGTATTGATAGTGTCTTTGATCATTGATTCAAAGCTTTCTCAACTTCTTCTGATGATCGATTAAAATCGATTTCTTCAACGGATGTTTCTACAGTAGTCTAAATTTTTTCATATACAATAAAAGATGAGTCATTCATTTGTCATAAAAATGCATTGTTTTCTTCTTTCAATTATCAGTTCTTATTTTGCATCACATCTGATCATTTCACAAAGAAAAAAAAATACTACGAACAAAAATGGTATTCCAGAAGATTATTCCGAAAAGTAGATTAATCATCGACAAGAAACAAAAAAGGATAATAACATATGAATTTTCGTGTTTTGAGAAAACAAAGATAGTCATTTCTTTATCAGTTTATACATTCATTGTAAAAGTACAGAAATCAAATGAAAGAATTAAAGGTAATTTTCAACGAACTTACGTTTTTGAATGGATTGTATAAATGACGACGAATCCTAATGATGAACAGTTTCGTAAATGGATCCTAATGAGAAAGAGATAAATGAAGTCGAAATTGAAAAAATATTGTTAAATTTTTTTGGCAAATAGATCATATCAATCAAAATAGAGCGAATAAAAATTCAACTTGAAACAACAATATGTTTTTCGAGTAAGATGATGTTCATTCAATGAGTAATAGAAAAGTTTAGAATGGTTTTGCTTTCGGGGCTTTCATTATTTTTCAATGGAAACCTGTAGTCCTACTCAGGTCACATGAAAAATCGACTTTCGAATTCAAATTTTGCATGAACATGAAATTAGTTCTTTGGACATGTTGTAACTTTCTAGTTCTTTTTTTCCTATTCTGAGATATTGAATATTCGATATTTTCCATATTAACAAATCTCGTTAAGAATTTTGTTTGCGTAAAGCTTAAAGTCGAAATTCTATTTTCTAGATGATTTGAGGCGGACTACATGTTTATATGCTGAAAGATTCAGTAAAATTTCGATATGTGGAGAACGAAGATTCGGAATAACAATACTTCGACAGTCAAAATTTTCTTATTCTCATCTGATGTTTGTCCTTCGATAGATAGAAAAGTTCCTGATAAGATTTTATTTAAAAATTGATCTTGTCTTTTTAATATCTAAAGTAAAAAGTAAGAAAAATTTTGATGACGTCTTGAATAATGTTCGGTGATCCACGTTATCGAAGAATTATATTGAACATCGAATTATATACTGCTTTTGCAGATTGCAACTGTCCAAAATGAGGAAAACAGCTTCGCGATGGCACGTAACTTGAAGCGTTTTATCTTCGTGAGCAACCATAGATCAGGATCACTAAATTCATATTTTAGAAAACTAAAATTTGTCAAAATCAGAACCTCTACTGTAAAGGCTTACAACAAATTGATCCTTCCTGTTTTAGATATTTAATAGAGAAAATAGTGAATTTCGAAAATACAGTTTATTAGAATTTCAGGTCATTTTGTTTTGAAAATCTGTACTCATGAGTTATTTCTAATTCAAACTTTCTATAATATAAGCAGATGTTTGAAATAACCCCAAGCTAAAATCAATACAAAACTTTCATGTGGCTCATTTTTTCTTTTATTTTAGCTAAAAGTTATTCAACTCAAAACCTAACTTTATATCATGAAGTTAGTTCTACAGAATCCTTTATCTAATTACATATTCACATAGCAGAAAAAAAAGACTGAAATTCTATGGCACGATAAATTTACACAAATTATGAATGACGAAAATACTGATTTTGTTCTGTACAAACATCAATTAATTCAAGTTTAACTCAGCAATACATAAAGGAATAATTAGTATCAAGGCTTTTGTACTCTATGTTATCTTGATAGCTTTAGAGATGATTATAGAATTCTACACAATTGTATGAATTGTTCATCTATTACATTTTCATTCGGGCTTCAATACAGTTAGTTTTGAATTACTTTAAAAGTAATTCAGTAGAAGTCGCTTTTACTTTCCTCGTAGCTACGCCCATTGAACCAAAGAATAGTTCTTATTTTGTTCGTTTTTCCCATGATTTAATATATCACTACAGTCACAACAAAAAAACAAATTAGTCAGAATATTTGGTCACCATGCTATCTCATAAGCTGAATAAAATAAGCTTGAGATATTAATTATTCGAAATGTAATCAATATTAATAGATAGACAACAAGAAAGAATAAATAATATATTTGAAAGTTTTGACTTGATGATAAACGTATTCGTCATTTAATAATTGTCAATCCAGCTGGGATAAATAATCCTTCTATTGAAGCACTAGTCTTTATGAGCACACGCATTTCCGATTTCTTTCATTTGTTTAATGAGTCGGAATTTTCTGAATGTATTAGTTTAATTATGAGAAATTCTCATTTAAAATACTTACTTGTCTTCATAATAAACTCATTTGTTTACTTGAATCGAAACTATTCGACCATTCATCTTCTAATAAATGAATTGGACAATTAATGTTTTTTTTGTTAAATGTTTATCAGGTTCTGGATTGAATAAAAAAGCTCCACTTACTCGTTTCTTTGCTTTATGAAGACCACTAAAATTTAGTCAAATATAGACATATTTATTCAATGTTAATTAATTTAAAAAAAAAGGAAAATTTTCAAAACGTTTATATGCTAAATCTAATAAATTTAGACAACTAGTTGAACGTCAATCTGAATCAATGTCTGAATTTTCAAGTGACGTTTGAATACGTGAAGACTAAAATAAAAATTGTACACTATGAGAATCGCTTTAGCTAACTGATAAAGTATATAGATTTTCTTATTTCCATGATGATGAGTACTATTCGATAATGTTGAAATCGATGATAATGAAGATATGTGTATGACCATCAATTGAACAAAGTATTCCAAATTGTTCAATTTCTTGAATTAGAGAAATTCTATTTAAATAAAAATAGAGATTGTGTCAGTGCAGCTCGTTGAGGACTATAATGTAGAACTCACATGTGTTCTTTAGTCTCAT
>CAJNOL010005863.1:0-10526 GCA_905250125.1 Rotaria sordida | reverse complement strand
TAAAAAAATAGATTTGACAGTTGATATTGACGATTAAAATGAATCATCAAGTGTTTTATTATTTTTTTTTCTCAAATAAATTAAATATCATACTTTAAAACTTCAACTTTCCTGATACCTTTGAAGCACGTACGAAATTCTCGATAATTAGTGTCGTGCGTCGTTGACATTTTTTATCACAGTTACGAATAGGGTGTGGGTGTGATGTGTGAATCGTTTGTCTTCTATGCACCCATATCCATATCCCCCCAAAAAGAAGATCAGATCAACAATTCTCTAGATGATATTAAAGATTCGAGTACGACTGAAATGATGAATTTCGATAATCTCTTTCGAGGTTTTATATTAACTCAATCATTTGTACGTGGTTGAGGAAATCCATTTCATGTACAAGAAATTTTTACCTATCAATGTGAAAAAATTGGTGTCAGAGATGAATGTTTGAAACTTGTACCCGCTGAAAGTATACAAGAAAATACTGTTGAAATAATTAAACAAGAAATAAAAGGTAATCAAAATTATATAAATGCTTGATTTCGTTCACCACTTGCTAATTATTTACCACATTTGGTAAGAAATTAAAATCATTTTAATTGTTTATTAATATGATCTTTTTTTTCTTTTGATATATTTATCTGAATAGGTTCCACCTCAAGTAGCTATAGCTCATTTTCAACTTGTTCTACCACGTGATCATCGTTTTGGTGTTGATACAATTTCAATAGGAATTTGTTTTACTGGAACAGATGATCATGGTTTTAGTCGACGACGGTTGCTTACTACAGTCCCATTAATTAATCAATATCGTATAGGTTCAATTCTTCTTGCAAATCCATATTATGGTTTAAGAAAACCACCAGATCAATCTCGCTCGTCATTATTGTATGTTACCGATTTATATATTATAGGTAAAACACTTGTATTACTTCAGTGATGTCAAAAAATGAAATTAACATCAGCTATTCTACATGGTTTTTCTCTTGGGGGACATATGGCTTCATTAGCATTTACAAAGTAAAATTCAATTCTATTATTTGATCCATTTACTAGATGGATATACAGTACCTATCATAATTTCAAATAGTGATTCAAGTAGAGCAAACCATATTACAAAAAGAATATAAATTGAACAAATTGATTATTTGATTCGCTAAGTTAGAGTTTTTAGAAAACTAAAAGCCTAATTTCTCAGTATCTAGTACTTGCGCTCTCTACGGCAGTTTTTTGTTGAGTAAAAGTTGAATAATTTAGGTAGCCATTGTATATATATTTATATTTTAGTTGGCCTGATCCACTTTCTCTCTTATCCTGTGCTTCTTGGTCATCAAGTTCAACAGTATTTTGTGATGGTGTACTTTCTAAAGCCTGTCAAATATTTTATGATTATTTACGTGAATGAAATAGATCGATAGATTCAAATAGGATTGTTCTCGATCCTATTAAAGATATTTTTACATAATTATTCACGTCCAATTTTATCAAATATATCTAATGCTATGTTTATTGCTTGTACACATGATGGTATTCCACATATGAACGATGTATGGCCTGGTGTTCATATTCGATATATTCCTCATGGATATGTTATTGGATTTTTATTTAATCGAGCAGGTTTTCATCATGCTGTTGCTGAACTGTTACAACGACAAGAACCGAGTGTAAAACTAAAAAAAAATTCAATAATATCACCAATTTCTATTACTATACCTGAAAATTCGTGAAGATATATATATTTTTATATATTTTGTCGAAAAGCAGCAAATATTTCCTTATTTTTGTGTTATGATTTGAATAATAACTCAGAAAAAAGTTTAAATATAATTTGTATGACTATGATAAAAACATGAGCAAACATCTTTTCTTGTTCTATTTGTCAGCAAATAGATATTGAGAGAATCTCTCCAACTGATATCTTCAGTTTGAGCTCATAAGTAGGACTCGTAGCCGTGATAAAAACATTAAACTTGTTCGTGCTCTTAAGCCTTTCATGATCGTTTTATTAAATTTTCAGCATATCACAGGATATTAGCAAAAAAACCTGTAATAAGGAGTTTCTATTTGAAATTTTCTCCAACAACAGATCTCATAGCATTTATTACATTCTGAAAGTTTTAGCTCAAACGAATGAATCTAAGTCAACCAATCAGACAGTGAGATCAGTTACAGATTCTTGCACGTTCATACAAGGTCGTACAGTTTGATTTCACTACATTTCTTCAATCCTTTACAATAACTCATACAGCTTAAAGTTCTCTTCTTTATAGATTATCACACCATCCATACGCATACATGTGACTATATCCTTAATATCAAATAAAACTTAGTTATTACTTGAAAAAAAAATGCATAACTATTCCTTTGCTTTATTCGTATCTGAGAATTTCAAATATTCACTCTAGAATATTGTGTAGTGAACATAAAGACACAATAAATAAATTTTATTTTGTATTTTCATATAATTTTGAAATTATTCATAGAAGATCAATGAAGAAATGTATTTCTATATAAAATATAGTCTATTGGTATTTAATGTTGGGAAAAAAAACCAAAAATAAGCAGAGTGACAAAAAAATGTTAGTTTTTTTACGATTGTATATTTATGCTTCATAATTTACATTCTATGCTGATACTATATACTGAGTTTTCTAACGGTATTAAATGCTTATCGATATTTTGTTTTTAAATAGATCTTAAAATATGAATATTTACGTAAAACTATCGACACATCCTGATAATATCCGATTTTCTGTTTAATCAAATAATATTTTGACTTAGTATGGCCTATTACTATGTGTATCCGATTGACTTATGAAAAAATCGTTGAAGATTTCATTTGTATCAATCAGCATCTATTGATTATGAGAAATTATGAGAAGAAAACCTCAGAATATATATCTACATTATCATGTGTATCATATATCTTTCTGACTCTTCGTTACCCAGGTCCAATAAAACGGCGTCGTAAACGGCCTGAAACGGCTATAAAACGGCCTGAAACGGCTATAAAACGGCGATTAACGATGTAAAACGTCGATAAACGGCACCGTAATCCGTCATACCAGATTACGGAAGCAAAATCGGAAAAAACGACCGCCGTTTTTTAGCGATAGACGGTGGTCGTAATACGGTATGACGGATTACGGCGAAATAAGGCCAAAATTACTGCAGTAATTCGCCGTTTTATAGTCGTTTCAGGCCGGATACGACGCCGTTTCCGACGGCCGGAATGATCCACCTGGGTAGTCAACAAAACCTCTGTTAACTATCAATAATATGTAATGAAATGTCTCGTTGCTAGTCATTGTCTAATTTTGAACGATTCCAACCACCTCATATTATATAGAAATGAACATCGATTTCTGTACTCCATCTAAAAATGAATTTCATTGAACAAATATGAATTTTTTTTCTTTTTTGTCATTGTTCTTCGTCCACTTTTCTTTTGCATGTTTTACTGTTGCCATGTACAGTCCTTTTCAATAGAGTATATATTTGAAAATAATTTAAAAAGAAAACGAAATAAAGGCAGGCAAAGCAAACAAAAATGGAGCAGAAAGTGTTGCCATGCTGCAAAAGTAAGAAACAAATCATTTGAAAAACACAAGCAAATATTGTAAGTCGCAAAAAATTCCAATCAACAACAGCAGCACACAATCAATATTATCCAAGACTCTTCTGTTGCAATAACTTTACCGTGGTGAGTAAACCATTAGAAAGATTCAAAAAGCAACAGAAATCATTTTAAATGCTAGATACTTAGTGCCAAGACGATGCGAATATTGAAAACGATTGATACCCATATGACATTGACAACCATGATCGACTTTATTTAAACCGATCGATTTATCAATGTCTCTCAGTTTCCGATCGCGTTTATTCACTATTTTGCAACTGTCTCATATTTGTTTGAAATTTTATTTATCTCAATTCTCTGATGCGGTCTATATCTAGCATGATTTACCTGTCTCCTCTCCTATTCTATTCCTCAATTTCAGTTATTAAAGAGATAAGAAACGACAATCTCTACAATGCACCTGCGAATTGAATGAGGTACTGTATACTTAGGACATGGACACAATCCTAAACTATGGATGTGGGTAAGCGTAATACTGGACAAGTTTCTGGTCGCAAACCAGGATGTGGATGTGAGTATGTATTCTAAGAAAAGATCCAGACCCACTAATCCTAGCCGTCCACACAAACACTCACGCCCACCCGCATCCACATTCCTCCCCCCATCACCCCAACAAACCATCATCCACACCTATCTACCAAGAAGATTCAATCCGGCAGTAGGACCGACTCGGATCCGATCGGATTTTATATGAATTTCTATAAAACTGGAGAAATCTCATCGGAATCCGGAACCCGCAACGACATTCGGATCTCTAGTGTTGGAATCCTATGGGATTCTACTGCTGGAATTTGACGGAATCCAACGCACCACTCTTACTGACCTCTACTGTTCGCACCAATTAGTAACTAGTAGTCAACTAATTAAATATGTTTCACCTGTCGGATCCGTGAGTGGTTCCGTGTCCTGGACTCCCATAGGATTTTGTCGATGTGTCGGATCCGATCAGATCTGTTGCCGGATTCATTCACCTGGAAACATGTACACCCTCATCCACGCCAACACCGACATCCACATCCTGTGTAGATGCGGGTATGATTATCCGTGAGTCCAATTGTTTTGTGTACTCTGATCGACGCTCTAACCCACCTACATACACCCAGACATCCACATCTATACCCACATCCACATCTATACCCACATCCACACCCAGACACCCACATCCATATCCACACCCACACCCACACACAGACACCCACATCCACACCCAGACACCCACATCCACACCCAGACACCCACATCCATACTCACATCCACACCCAGACACTCACATCCATACCCACACCCAGACACCCACATCCATACCCACACCCAGACACCCACACCCATACCCACACCCACACCCAGACACCCACACCCAGACACAGATCCACAACCACACCCCACACCTACCTACACCCGTTTGCTTGTTTCCGATTTTTAGGTGAAACTTGCAGAGAAACGCTTGATGTGTTACGAAGAAACCCATACGACTGATATTCTCCGCCTGAACTCATGTTTTGCATTGAGAGCCCCCATAGTGTAGATAAAACCCCTAAAAGGTTTCGTGAAATTAGGTCTTTCTTCTCGAGTCATGTCAGTTTTAGCGAATTTTCAGCTTATATCAAAATATTACGAAAAAAACAGTAACAAGGAAATTCGTTTGAAAATCTTTCACAATAATAGAACTTATGGTCCATATAATAGTCTAAAAGTTTCAGCTCGAACTGATAATTCTTTCTTAATATATCGAATACCTAAAAATGAACTATTTTTGAAGCTGTTATAATAAAGCAGTTTTTGGTAATATCCTGCAATAGACTCAGAATTCGGTAGAATGAACATGAATTCGAGAAGAAAGACCTAATATCAAGAACCCTGTTAAGGTTTTTATCCACAATATAAGTCCTGTCAATGCAAGATATCAGCTCGAGCTGAGAATACCAGTCAGATGGATCCCTTCATTTATTAAGTTAAGCGCATAAAGTGTTTTCATCGATGTTTAGTTATTCTTTGTTGATAACTGAAACACGTTGAGTTTCGTTTTTTCCTGCTAGATTGGCAAAATGTTCGGTGTTAACCTAATTTCATTTTTTTTAATGTTTTCTGAGGGCACACTGAAGCAAGTATATACATGTAAAAACAAAGAAACACTATCTTGATATATGTATATAATATGGCTAGCAGTCAGAGTAGACAATAAAAAAAAGAAGAGAAGAGAAGAAGAACAAGAAAAGATATACAACGAAGACAGTATGATCTACTACTAGTGTTACTGACATAGATCAAACTAATCACTATTACTGTGTTGCATGTTAAATATCATGCCTCGATGTTGTCTAAAGAATATTGAAATTGGCACTACCATAAATGAGTATGATATAGTAGTTATGTTCGTAACAATTATGTACATTGAAACAATAGATTCTACATGAAATGAATACAGTCAACCGAATATATAATAAGTACACATCAAACTCCTACAAAACTATTCTATGCTGTCTTGTACATCGTGTGCATTGTCATCTTTTCGCTCTGTAAACACGTTTTCCAAGTTATATATAATTCGTTCTTTTTTGATGTTCTTTCAGAACGCTTTGAAGTATGAGATAACGCAATAAGGAGTCTTGGGAAGTTTGCAAAACATTGCAGAGATGTATACTGAAACGTGTGACAGCTCCGCTACGTTCTGGCACACAAGTGTAGTTTTTTTCATTTTTCTTATCGTTACTAATCATTGAGAATATCATCGAAGAAAAGAGAACATAGTATTCTAGCATTCTCTAAATGACTCAAGATGAATGTAATTATAATGAGGCTAGTCGCATAGTCTTCGAAGTACGGATCTCTTACTGAATTCTCACTTGGTTTCCATTTTTCAAAATATTTGGCAATAGCGATAGAATAAGACAGAGAGAGAAATGAGTTGAAATTATATTGAATCGTGCGCGATTTTATCTTATATCCGTATGCGAAAATGAAAGTAGTGCTTGTGTAGAAAAGTTGTCGAAAACTAAAAATTGATCGATGAAGATGGTTCTTTTTCAATCAAGAAAATCTTATCCCCTCCAAGTCGTCAAAGACGGGTCTTAAATTCATGATATCAATTCACGATTAAAAACATAAGTGTTTTTATAAGACAATTTCATAGCCAGCCATAGGTTTGACTTTGTTGCTTGAAAAAGTAATGAAGAAAGGAGAAAATCGTTTGAATAGATACGACTAAGCGTCAAAGCTGAATCTTGATTGATGCATGAAAAGATCATTATATTTCCTAGAATTATAATCAGCTTCTTGAGAAATTTTAGGAGAATGACTTGAACTTTTTCTAGATTTTATTTGACCAGATTTCCATTTAATTGACATGTTTCTAATATTAATAGCTTGAACGAGAATCTGTCGTGTTGTTCCTACCAGAATCCCCACAGAAATACAGAGAATTAAGATGAACACGATTCGTTTTTTTGTACCTTTAACAGAATATTATATCTGTTGATAGTTACTATAGGTATGTTTTTTCTTGCGAGATATTCTTCTACATTGAGAGTGTGCATATTTAGACACGATAAGCTAATAGTATTTTTTTTTTAGTTTTTACTTGACAAGCGTTATCAATAAATTCGTTCAAAATCTTCATTACATATTCAAAAATGGCTTCGAAATACGTCGACATTGATGAAGAACCAGCACACACACAACGTTTTTCGGATATCGCTGGAGAACCTTGCCGAATGCTAATGCCGATTCAAGGATATGAAAAAAAGCCTCTTGTTTCACTTGAAGATGCTGTGGAACCTATCGTTTTGTATGTACCTGATGTGAAACGAATGGCCTATATTGCAAAAATGAAATGTGCAGAGCTTTCACCAGGAGGATTACCCATAGATCAAGCAGCCTCAATCACGCTCTATTCAATTGAATGGGAGCCTCAAGAAGAATGTCTGTATTATGTATTAAATCAGACACTACGAAATGAAAATCGGCAAAAAGTGAAACCGTGGTTTCTTTATCTCCGGCTGATTCTTACTGCACTGGCTCAACTGCCGTCATCTGTTTGTTATGTTTATCGTGGAGTTAAACGGGACATGAGAAAAGAATACCCAGAAGGAAAAACATTTGTTTGGTGGGGTTTCAGTTCTTGTACATCCAAGATAAGTGTACTCCAGAATGAACAATTTTTGGGTACAACAGGCCCAAGAACTTTCTTTATGATTGAATGTAATAGTGGCAAAGATATCCGAGAATACTCCTGTTTTAAAGCTGAAGATGAAATTCTTCTTCCAGCTGCAAGACAATTTAAAGTCGAAGCATGTCTTAGCCAAGGTAAAGATCTCTATCTCATACAACTCAAAGAAATTCAACCACCATTTCCGCTGATTGAACTTGTACCAACAGTAAGATCTTACATCTATTACATATTCATTAACACATATAGTCATTCGTTTTTTTCTCTAGACACCTGCCACAAAAGTTCCAGCAGCAGCAGCAGTAGCAAAAGTGCCAGCACCACTAAAACCAATTGGCAGGTAATTTTGCATCATAGACAGTATAATAATCGATAATCTATTCTCTTTATGTTTAAGTTCTTCTGAATCAAAAACGACAACCACAGCACGAGGTAGGATTGTAAAAAATTAGTTTTCTTTTATCATCAATTAATAGAGAAACCTATGTCGATAGATAAAAATAGATGAAGAGTAAGAATTACATACCTCTTCATAAATTGATCAATAATTCGAAAGAGTTAATCAGAAGAAACGAGTTCAAATCTGTTTCAAGAGAAAAATTTTCTTGGTTACCAATAAATCAACGTATTTCTTAGATATTTCAATAGAGACTATTATAGTTTTCCTAGAGCTATTATTGTTGCCTGTTAGATCGACTCAATGTAGAGGTATTGACAAGTAAATATACTCGCTTCTATTGGCTGTTAAGTTATCAATAAGAAGTTTTCTTTTCTGAAGAAGAAAATCTAGTACAAAAAAGCAATTGGTCAATGCATGAGCACCAAATTTTGCTTCTCGACTAGTGGAATGTTCGTTTTTTTTTGTTCATGCCGATAACTAAAGAATGCAGAGACGTATGTGGAAAACTAGTTGCGCACTATTCGTGCGTTCCTGTTAAACGATCGCCCATAATTTAGAAATTGGATTCAGAATGGAGAACAAACCTACGTTGACTTGAATCGAAACCAAAAGACAATATGTTTGTTTTCGATCACGAAAAGAAAATTTTTTGAACACAAAAAATTACTTTCGATTTAAAATATAGGATACGTGAGAACAAATATCATACTTAAAGACAGAAGGAAATAATGTCAGTAAAAAGCAGGCAGATATGTTTTAACGATAGTTCGACATTTAATAAAATTTAAGGATATTATTCTCCTGAAACTTCATTAAAAAGATGTTTTAGCACAAATTTTGTTATTAGTTCTGGTCAAAGTGTCGTAAAATAACTTTTTATTTTAAATGAATGCAAAATAGATCCAACCCAGATGAGGTACTTGAGATAAAGTTTGGTTGAAAAGAGAAGTCAGTTCTCTTTTTTGAAGCTTTCCGAATTTCTCTACAACAATACGTGTTGTATGAAACCCCATAAAAATTTACATAAAGGTTTATGTTGAATGTGGTATATTTTACTGACGACAATGAAAGAATCGTCTTGTTTTCGGCGTGAATCAAATCTGAATTCGAATCTAGATTTTCTTATTCTTTTTGGTCTCTATTTCCCAAAGTCATTGTGCTATTTCAATTTGGAACAGTTTAAAGTGGAATCTTTACAGCTTCTAAAGAAAAGAAACTCCAAAAAAGTTATCGAAGAATTAGAATTGCGCGTTTGAATATGGAGAGAAAACGATTTCTTTGACATACTTGATCAATTGTGGGGTGAATATTTAAAGAACTCTATTGATCCTCTTTCTCATCGTCTTCGTCAAATCTTTGATCCATCGCTTTCACTCTGATCTAGAGTTGTGACCAGTAACTGTAAAAGGTCATGCTAAACTTTTTTTAGTTTTTGCTTGTTTTCGAAAATCAAGCAATTCCTACTGACATTTTATTAACTTATATTGATTTCGAGTTATGTTATCCAAAAAAAAACAATTACTTATCTGTTGTTGCTTTATTTGTAATGCCAACTATTTATAGTATATACTTCATACAAACATAGGAGATAATAAAGTAAATAAAATGTGGGAAGTAGATTAACTACCCAATGAATTAATAATGTTCATACATGTTGATTGGTTAATCAGTGCACAAAGCTTATGAATTAGCCAATGTTAGCCACGATCCATTTTACTCAATCAGAGATTTTAAACTTTGCTTGCGCTATCTCATCTATTCCTTTGAAGAAAACCTATGGGCAGGTAATTTTCTATTGTAATTCTGTACAAATATTCGAAGATTTCGTTTAAAAATTTTTTGAAAGACCCTAATATCTTCATAGAGAAATTTCCAATAAGGCTAACAATTTCGATCTGAACCTAAAACAACATGCACTATTACGTAGTAGGAGTAAAGACGTATTTGGCTCGTTAGTATACTTTTTCGTCTATATAATGAATGTTCCAGAAATTTCGACTCGATTTCAACGATAGATTTTTCTGTATTGAAATATGTCATTAAAAAGTTGTCTTTACTGGAAAAAACGTACAGTAAAATCAGAGCTCTGAGAAATAGCAACATATAGATGATGCTATTCCATCTACTAAGAAAACTATTAGGTTAGGAATGTGTCTGATATAACTATATGCGAATAAACCCCATATAGAAGAAAAAGTGAAAAAAAAGCACTTTTAAGTAACTGTAATATTAATAAAGTAAACTAAAGTAACTTTTCTTACTGGGTAATTCCATGGGATGTCTACCATAAAAACACAAAGTGTTTTGATTGTTTTGTTTTCTATCAG
>CAJNOL010005862.1:0-10527 GCA_905250125.1 Rotaria sordida | reverse complement strand
CAGCTCCTGTTCGCCCTCTGTCGACGTCATCAAAGGTTTTCTTAAGCATACTTCAACACTATTTTTGATTGAAGCAGTACAAGGCAAAGATATATCGCGATACAGCAGCTATCCACAAGAGAAAGAAGTTCTTCTCTGTCCAGCTACTCGACTTCATGTTTTATCCAATGCCCTCGAGAGCCCATCATTACACTTGGTGCACTTACGAGAAATATGTGATCAAAATCAACCGTCGCCGTCGTTTCCTGCTCTAGCAACATCAACCACAGTTTCTTCAACTTTCAAAGTTTTCACCGATGAAATCGGCAACAGATATGAAGCACTGATTTATAAATCACACTCCTGAAAGTTCTGAGTCATATTTAAATCGCACGGCAGAGTATGATATTAGAGAACAGTTCGAAAGGCGACTGTAGAGCTGGCAAGAAGCACGGGAGAGGCACAATGAAATACACAAATGGAGACGAGTATATCGGTGATTGGATCGCAGATAAAATGACAGGTCAAGGCATCTTCACCTGGCGGGACGGGCGAAAATATGAGAAAAAATGTTCACTAATCTTGAGTGATACTCACTATAGCCTTGCACTTGTATCTCAACTTGATCTATGTAATGATTGAATGTACGATGGGGCAATTTCAAGATAATAACTTTGTGGGTAAAGGCGTCTACACGTGGCCCGATGGTAGACAGTATGTGCTGACATGTTCATATATGTGTCGTGCTCATCCCGATCATGTTCAACTTTGTACTTCCGTTACACTCGTGCGATCAACGAACAAACGTTGGGTGGATTTCAAAATGATAAATTCTCGGGTCAAGGTGTCTATACTTGGCCTGATGGTCGGCGATATGAGATGAAATATTCACAATTGTCTCGCAATCATACTAATACTTTTAGAATTTTTATTTCGTTTAGATTGATGCAGTCAATGGACAAATGTTGGGTGGCTTCCAAGATGATAAGTTCACAGGTCAGGGCGTCTACGTTTGGCCTGATGGTCAGCGGTACGAAGGACAATTCATCGACGACGCAAGAACTGGAAAAGGCATCATCAACTGGTCAGACGGCCGACGATACGAGATGACGCGTTCCAAAACATCTAGTGATTGTTTCTATAACGTCGGTAGTTGCAATAGGATTGCACTGACGCAATAAATGGATACTAACAGGGTGAGTTTCAAGATGGTAAATTTGTGGGTCAAGGCTGCTACACCTGGCCTGATGGTCAACACTATGAGATGTGGCGTTCAAAAACTTGTAGTGATCATGATATTCGTATTGAACTTTGCACTTGATATTAATTCATACAATAAACGAAGAGTCGCTGGGACAATACGAAGACAATAAGAAAAACGGGAAAGGTGTTCAAAGCTGGCCCAATGGTGAACGGTACCAGATGAGATATTCATAAATCTTTCTTGATCACTTACATGATATTGAACATTACATTATAACTAGATTAATGAAGTGAATGAACGGTTGTTGGGACAATATACAAACGACAAGATGCATGGAACAGGAATCTACACCTGGCCTGATGGTAGGCGTTACGAGATCGCATATTCGCCAATTATCTGATAATCATATCTAGAGTGCCGCATTTGTTGTGAGAATTCAGCTAATGTAATGAACAAACAATCATTGGGACAATATAAAGACGACAAGAAGAACGGAAAAGGCATCTTCACTTGGCCCGATGGCAGGTATTACGAGATCAGATATTCACAAATTTGTTGTGATCATATCAAGAGTGTCGTAATTTGTGTGTGAATTCGACTAATGTAATTAAAAAATAACAGTTGGGAAACTACAAAGAAGACAAGAAGAGCGGAAAAGGCATCTTCATGTGGCCTGACGGCAGGCGATATGAGGCGATACGTTCTGAAATCTCTAGCGCACGCTTGTACAGCGTCGAACTTTGTCTTCAGACTTCTTTGACACAATGTACTAACAGTCGTCGGGAGAATACAAAGACGACAAGAAAAATGGACATGGCATCTTCAATTATCCAGATCGCCGGCGGTACGAGATGAAATGTTCGCAAATCTCTCGTAAGCACCTCAATAGTGTTCAACTTTGCATTTGGATGCCATTGATGGAATGAAAAAACAACTGATGGGAGAATTTAAAGATGATAAGAAGCATGGAATAGGTATCTTCGTGTGGCCAAATGTTAAACGATATCAGGGACAATTTCAATGCGGTAAAATTAATGGAAAAGGTGTTCAAGTTTGGACTGATGGTTCGCGGCATGAGATGAAAAATTCATATATCACTTGAAATGATCTCTGTAGCATCGCGCGTTGTAATTGAATGAAATTGGTGTAGTGAAGGGATAGTCACTGGGACAATATAAAGACGACAAGATGCATGGCGCAGGAGTCTACACCTGGCCCGATGGTAGGCGTTATCAGATCAGATATTCCAAAATCTCGCACGAGTATCTTGATAACATGAAACTTTTTAATGGAATTCTAGGAATGCATTTGACGGATAGTCGCAGGGGCAATTTAGGGATGACAAGAGGAACGGAAAAGGAGCCTTTGCATGGCCTGACGGTAGGCGATATGAGGTAAGATATTCGCAAATTCCGGACGAGAACCTCGAGAATCATTAACTCTGTTTTTTAGTTCGATTGACACAGTTAATGAAGAATTGTTGGGACAGTACAAAGACGACAAGATGCATGGAGCAGGAGTTTACATGTGGCCTGATGGCAGACGCTACGAGATCAGATGTTCACAAATTGTTAATGATCACAAGTTTAGTATCGAGGCTTGCATATGAAGTCAGTTGAGATGTGATGGGCAAATAGTACTTGGGTCAATATAGAGACGATAAAAAGAGTGGAAAAGGCGTCTTTTCATGGCCTGATGGCAAGCGATACGAGATGACGCGTTCTAAAATCTGTGGCGTTTGCTTGTGCAATATCGAGTCTTGTCTTTAAACTCCGGTACTATAGTGTATGAATAGTCTCGGGGAGAATACAGAGATGACAAGAAGAACGGGATAGGTAAAATGATCTATCCAAAAGGCAAAATCAAAGAAGGCACATGGTGTGATAATCAATTTGTGGAATGATGTAGTTTTTAAGATTATTTCTCAGCATGGTGAATGCTGCATTGAACATTACATATTTACACTATTGTAATATTAACTTGATTTTTCTTAAGGGAATCACAGTTAAAGAAATTTCTTGGATGGAGAAAAGCTTTCATCGTGACGCTCCATATGATTATGAGCTATCGAAGAAATTATTTTCGCAATGATGCATGATTACTTCAAAATACTATCTTTTTTACATCAGAGGTTCGTGGGTATAATATTGAAATGGTTAGTTAGGCCAATGAGAATTTACGATGAGGAAGAAGAGCGCAAGATAAAAAGATGAAAGATATGATATTATTTGATGTAATCTCGTAATTCTTTAGAACTTTTCAGTTATTCAGATGAAAATGATACACTTTCAAAAACCGAAGGATTTCGAGAGATCTACTTAACCCGATTAGACTAGCTTCATTCTTCTCGAAATCTCAATTAATCATAATGCACCACAGTCACTCCTCACCTTTATGCAAACGTCTACAACTTTGCCTATTGTACATCAGCACAGAGTTGAGCATTCTCGGTTAGCTGCAGCTTCATCAAGTTTCGAGTGACTAGAATTGCTCTAGCTGATCACGAGGTTTGGAGAGGGCGATAGAAGAGTGTGGGTATGGGTATTTTCTTAAGTCACGCCCAAACTCAATTGAAAGTTCTGTCTATCTTGTAATGTCACTCTATCATAAATTTCAGAGGATCCCTCTTCAGCATAATGTTTTAACTTTCTCATTGACGACGCGATAGCTAAATAGACCTTCACAACTAATGCCCAATTGTAACTAGCTTGATCAAATCTCTAAAATGTGATTTAAAGAATTCACTGGCTGAATAATCACGGATATAGTATTGTATCCTCAGTGAGAACTGTTAGTGTCGGTTTCGTTTCACTAGCATTCGGCTATACGCTGGGTTTGTTGGAAGTTGAAAAAATTCAACTGCCGACAGTTAATTGAATGCACCATTTATTGATTATTTATCGAATTTCTTTTGAGCAAATGACAGCAGTTGCTGAAGTATGCCTTGTGCAAACACATTGCCTTGCTATGAAAAAGAACGAAAAGAAAGTATACACATTAATCAACTTTGCTTTGATCTTTGAAGACGACTTATGATGTGTGATAAACACATGTGACCTATCTATGCAATATGTGACAATGCTCATCGTTTTCATTTCAACTGTTGCCAATAATTAGAAACTAGGAGATATATAGAAAGTAGAGTATGATGGTCATATCTATAATTGCTAGAAGGTTATCCGAGGATCGTGCAGCACTGCTGTACTGAAAACTGATCGATGAGATTGATATCCATGCTAGCGTTGTCGATTGACGTAAAGTCAGTATCTGCATTTTGTGCTTAGGAAAAGATCATGATCGACTAGTTAGGGCTGATTAAATTACTGTTATTAGGATGTGGATATGGGTGTGACGAGAAGATCCAGACCCACACTGACATCCAAAATAGTATTTTATTTTAAACTGAAATACTGGTAATTTAGATTTAAAAGCATCCATTAAATTACAAAGTTTTAGTTTATTTTTAAATTTTGATTGCAAACATTGAAACCAAAAGTAAATTTGAACTACGATGAAAAAAATTGATTTTTGTGTTAATTTTAAACTATTCTTAATTTATTTTTGTATTTAATAAATATAGGTTTTATCTTTGAATACAAACTGATTATATGTAGTTTTGTAACGATCGAAGAAAATTTTTCTCAAAAAAAGGAACAAACTCTAAATTTATTTTACTTTATTTCACTAATTTCCACTCTGTGATAATAATTTTTGTAATTATATCAAAAGACGAAGAAATTCTGAGTAAAATTTTATTAAATAGCATCTTACAATGTCTATTGACACGTATAGTTCAATCGGCGAAATGGTGAGTAAGTGACATATTGTATGCCTGCTCAAATCTACTCTTCATGCTTATATTTCTACCGTTTAGACTTGTCCAAATTCGACCAGTACATAAGAGTACATCTTGTCGTCCATGCCGTCGAAAATACTCTTACTTTTTCGATTTAAAAATTTCTTGGGCGGGCTACAAAACGGTATAATGCGTCTAGTCTTTTTCTCAAAAAATCCTCGTACTTGACTAGTCAATATTTCATAGTTTTCACACTAGTCTTAGACAGATATTTTTTTGCAAAAAAGACTAAATATGACTAACAGAAGAATGACGCTTGTTAGTTAAGTAGTCAGAACACAAACTACGGATTACAAATAATTTCGAACTAGTTCTGTACTAGACTTTTTGAGAAAAAGATTAGACTAGATATATCGTCACGCCTAGAAAAACGACTAGGCTTTCTGCCTATCTTTTGCTCCAATTACATTTAGTTATTGTAGAAGATATAATTCGTGATATTGATGATAGAATTTATTTAATAATATTTAGTTATGATTATTTTATTTTATTTATTTGTAACATCGGATTCTGATGAGGGTGTGGAAATTTAATGAATATTCTAATAAAGGTATTTCTTTTTTAAAAACATTAAAAATATTAAAAAATAAATTAAGATTTGATTTATTTATCTTCATTCTTATTTTGCTGTACTGATCTTATATTTCCAGAAGAAAAGCATTACTATACGAAAGGGAAGAAGAAGATAAGCAAGTATTAAGGTCGGCTGATATTTCATGCAATTTGAATGTTGAATGAAGAGTTGAGAAACTCGAGATCCTCAATGATGACAGCTAACTAATAATGAGTGACGCATGTTTTTTTACTAATATCATTTAGATCCAATGACTCTATCATGTTTCATATTTTCATCCTGTACAGATTGTGCTGAAAATTTTTTCATGGCGAAGAAACGTACTAGAATATCGAAAAGCTCCTTAATTTTCTTAGTGTAACACTAGTACCTATTCATATATAAAGAATCAGAACATTCTCTTTATCTAATCTGGTAGTGCAGCATACTCATTGAAGATTTTATTAACGGAAAACTCATTACAATAGCTTATCATGGTTTATTCTCGACGAGAGAACTTGGCTTAGGATGCATCAAATGTCATTGATGAGTGAAAAAAGAAGTACAAATATTATTCCTATATGCTAGTAGAATGTTGACGGATTCACAAAGAGCATTGGTGTATCTTGTTGCTAATCAATTGAACATCTACATGGGATTTATTCTTTTTTTTTTTGGCATCACCGGTGGAATTTGTAATTTACTCGTATTTACTAAATGGCAAACAATCAAAGAGAATCCATGTGTTATTTACATTATCATGGGTTCAGTAGCTTCCATTTTCGAATTATTGAATATTATCTTCATTCAAATTATGTCTTTGGCTTTTCACATTGATCTATCAATATTATCACGCTTCTAGTGAGTAATATATCTTATTCATGTTAAGATTCGGAATACGGACTTTTTTTTATTTCTCGTCTGTTTAAAATATTTCAATATTTCATTTTCTCTGACATATCAGAGATGATGGAATCATTTCTCGAAGTAGCTTTATGTGGGTATGAACGAGTTCTATTTGAAACTCTTGATATTGCGGACACTTATGCTTTCGTTTTCGTAAGTCAAATGTAACTAAGAATTGTCACACAGGCTTTTCAATGCATCCTACCACAGGGAGGAGGGAAGGTAGTAAGAAAAATATCAAAATTGAAAAATGCACATATTGGCCGCATATATCAGGGTACAATACATTATTGTAACATAAAAAAGGAAGCATAAACATCCGTTAAAAATATCCAAAAATTCACTTTTTTTCCAATGTTTTCGATCTTTATTTCGAAATACTTTCAAATCAAATAAGCAAAATATTCTTCGTTTTTCTTTTAGTTGTAAGATGCGTGTAACTTTTGTGCAATATCCAAGCATGATCGCACTTGCTTCTTACATATTAGCTAGCTTCAATCGATGGGCTGCTACGAGTAGAAATGCAAGCATACGACAGCGATCTAATTCTCTTCGTCTAGCCATTATATTGTGTTCATTCGCCAATCTCTTTTGGTTACTTCATTCAATTCCAATCATTATCTTAACTCACCTTGTTCAGACTCCGACGGGTTCATCTGTTTGCATGATCATATCGCCTGGACTCATATACTATCGGGATGTGTTCTTTCAACCATTTTTCTATTGTGTTTTCCCTCTTTCTCTTCTCATCTACTTTGGCTTATCGACAATTCATCATTTACATGATTTACATCGGTGTATTGCACCTACGACTGTTATTTCTAGAAGGCAACCACGACATCGTTTTGATATTCAACTCACACGAGTCGTTCTCCTTGAAATACTCGTGTGTATTCTCTCCACGTTGATGTTTGCTGGTCAAGCAATCTATACAGCTATCACACGAGCATGGACAAATAAGACGCTTGATATTCTAGCCATCGAGTACATATACCGTAATGTAGCCCTACTTCTTTTCTATTTCAATTATGTGTTTCCTTTCTATTGTACTTTTATAACGAGTTCCATTTTTCGACGGCATGTTCAAGATCTTTTGTTGTCTTTGATCAGGCGCTGACGAATTTTGTTTTTTATCATATCAACCAGGAGAATTTGAGTGAAAATGGTCAGTTGATGATTGTGCTCTACTCTTTTTCTGTAATATCTTATGTAATATACTTTTATATGAAAGAAATCGGTATTTTTCGAAGTCTTGAGATTTAACATCGAACTGTCTGTTCTAAACACAATACACAATTCAGATGAATGGAGAATTTTATTTTGTGTATTTTTAAAAATACTAGCGTTTGGGTGTGGATATGGGCATAGGTGCACGTTGGGGTGTGGGTGTCGGTGAAGACAATACCCACACTCTCAAGTATACAAACTATGTACTCCAAACAGATTTGTTTGGTCATTCCAAGTTTACACTGGACAGGATCAACGTACAGATGGACTAGATAAGCTTGGTTCGATTGTCGTTAATTTGGGAAAAAGAACTTCTAAATGAAGGAAGACTTTTTATAGCAGATAACTTCTATGCAAGCATTCCTTTGGCGTTGTACTTAAAAAAAACATAATACCGATCTATGTGAAACATTGAGAAAAAGTCGAAAGGATATTCTAAAAGAAATAATAAATTGCAAATTAAAAAAGGTGAAGCAAGCCGAGCAAGTATGCAATATAACAGTAATCAAATGGTGAGATAAACGAAATGTTTTAATGCTATCGACATGTCATCGGAACGATCTAATTGAAACTGAAAAAGACAGAGCCGGAAATCCGGTAATGAAACCAAAAATAATTGAAGACTACAACAAAGGAAAGCAAGGGATTGACTTGTCTGATCAGATGAGTAGCTATTACACTCCACTAAGAAAATCACTCACATGGTATAAAAAATTAGTCGTAGGATTAATTTTTGGTACTGTATTAGTAAATAGTAGTATTATATACAATGAATTGTATCTCGGGTATGGGTGTAGGTGTAAATATCTTACTCAAATGAACTCACACCCACCCAGGACAGGACAGGGCATAAAAATACTGCCCTGTGACGGATTCTGATTTACACTGTTCAACATGTTGCATTTTTTTTACATAAATGTTTTCTTTTTCAAATAGAAATTAACCAATTTTTTAAATTGAAAAAGAAATAATGTTGTCTAGCGCATTTAGTATGCATCATATTGAATATATTTATTTTGAAAGATCTTACCACATACACAGTCATTTATTCATTTTTTTTTGTCTTACCAATTAACAATATTGTATTGATGTTCTATACACGCGTTCATACTGCAAAATTATTCTATTTAGTTATTATTTCCAACGACTATGGAAAGAACTGAATTAAGCACCGATAAACCAATGGTCATAGATGATCATGAAATAATTTGATGTGCGATTTTTTTATTCAAGAGTTGAATAGAAAAAAGAAATGATGCAAGAAGAGATGAGAAAGTGATAAATACATGGAATGTCTGAAGATCAATGAACAACTGTACATAATCAAGCGACTATCAATACATTAAACAAGACAATTTGTTGTTCAATTTGTAGACAAAGTGATTGTTGTATCTGCAGCCGTAGTATCAACTACTGTTATAGTCGTCATTGAATTTGTTATTGTTGTCGTTGAAGTCGTAGGAGGTTTCGTAGTATCAGCCGTCGTTGAAGTTGTAGGAGCATCTGTAGTCAGTGTTGTAGTCAAAAGCAAGGTTCTTGCTATTGTGGGTGCCGTGGGTAATCGGTCCTCAATATTAGACACTACCTCTTGCAGTCCATCTATCTGTTGATTTATATAATTGAATCTTTTGTTAAGAGTGCTAAGAAACGCAGTTGTAAGAGCAAAAGTAATTATTATAAACAAACTAATTACAATCAATCCCAACTGAATACGTCTGCGACTATATTCTCCAAAAGCCATTACTCATTTTCTTTTCTTCTTCAGAAAAAATTTGTGGACTTTATTGAGCAAATATTGTAGCTCTGAATAGTTTCTTTTTACTTACACTATTAACAAAGTATATGCTTCTATTTATATAGATAAATGACTCCAAAACAAATGCCAACATTGAATAGGTGTAACTGTTAAGATAAGAACACTTTTATAGAGGTTAGTTTTCATCAGTCAAGAAAAAATTGTTTCAAGGATACAAACACAATTTTTCTGTTATCTCGATTACTTACTAAGGGACTGCAATTTCATTTTTTCATGAAGATATTGATAAACACTTTTTTATTTTCATGCTTTATATACAACGATACATAAGTTTTACGAGAGGTATATAGTAAGACTTGTAAGAATGAAAGAATATTATATTATTATTGAAGTCTACAAAATTTGTATCAAACTCATAGTATTCCAATTTCTTCTTATCTACTGATTCTTATTTTAGATTGAAGTACGCAAAAACACTACATTAGCTTTTAAAAAATGTGATGAAATATTGCCGATCTACGCTTAACTATAGCCCTGGTTTTTATGAAATAAAAAAAAATAGTCACAGCAGAAGTTTTATCACTTTCAAAACGATGTTAAGATTTTGAGACTTTTAAGGTCATATATGTTGGTTGATTATAGAATAAATCAACAAAAGTGATATGGATATTTTTGAAATACCAGGTAAAATGACATTATTTTCATCTTTTTCTCCCTGTAAGATTTCATAGAATGTTATCATAGAAGTATAAACGTCAAAACCTTCCGTTAAAATAGCGTTATTCATAATTTTTATGCTTCGTCAGCTAGATATAGGTATGATTGTGGTGAAGAAGAAGAAATCTACATCTATACTCATATGTACCCACTTTATTTTAGGGTTTTTGGTATATCAGTTTGAATTATCGAAAACTGAATTGTATCACTGAATTGAAGTCATCAAATTGTATTTGGACCACAAATGCAACGTCTGAAACAAGTTGCTGAGTGAATTACCGACAGAATCACTCGAATTCACCACTAATGTCACCTACATTTATCGAAGT
>CAJNOL010005861.1:0-10529 GCA_905250125.1 Rotaria sordida | reverse complement strand
AAAATTATTTGTGCATATCTGAAGATGTTATTCGATTGAAAGACGTGGGTTGAATTATCAGCAAGTTGGATTCAATCGATAAAATCATCGGTGGAACAACGATTCGACTTGATGCAGGTGAGGGGGTGGGTGGCTATCAATGAAAGAAGAGCAACACACCCACATCCATCCCGTTGGAATAGCTACTAAGATTATTTTTTGTGTTCATCATAAGGGCATCATGTCTAATCGGGAACTAACTGTCTACAGTAACTGGTTCTCCTTTGATAGCTGCAAGGAAACAAGTATTAGCCATAAGAAGGAAAACCGTTTATTAAGAACTAGAGTTTATTTGTATGTAATCATCAATGTTGAAAAGCTCTCTAGTGTGTTAGGAATTAATTATTGACGAGGAGACAACGATAGGATAAGGAGCGTTACCAAGTCAAGTCTTTTATTTCTTTTGCTTTGCGACGATTTTGTCCAGTGCCTTTTGTGCCTTTGGGTCGTAGCTTTTGGTGGGATCGGCATATGGATTATGGCCACATTCGTGAGGATTTTTGTCACCGCTGTGAATGATCTGATTGCATGTGTGTCTGTCCTCGCGTGACAAGTCGCCGTGTCGTAACTCGGCCGCTAGTCCAACTTGTTTCGCATCGGCTTGCGCATAATGTCGATAAGCAGAGGACATCTAATCGTGAAACACAATGGATTAATACAAAATGATTGGTTGTAGTTTCTTTCAAACATTACCTCCTTGATTTGCTCGTATACGTCACGTGTTTCTTTTCAAATGTAAAGTGTGTATGCTTGAAAGAAATAGTAAAGAATTCTGAAAGAGAATGAGAACGATTCAACTTCAATGAAATAGCTACAACGCTGCCAATGAGAGACAGACGAGAATGGGTTGAATTTTTTTTTCTTCTTTTCTAAACGAACCCAGGTCCAGCATTACGATGACCGTGAGCGGGTCGTAAACGACCGTTAATGATAAGGATATGGCCGTAAACTGCCCGTATTTGACCCGTTTGGTATGCGCCGTAATACGACCGTATATCACCGTGCCGTATACGATTAGAAACGGTAAAAACCGGTTGGAAAATCCCGTATTCGATCGTTTACGACCGGGCTTGTTTCACCTGGGAATAAGGGGTGTGGATGTGGATGTGATTGAAGATACGAGTCTCAACCACACTTTTCGCATGAAATGCTTGTCAAATACCTGCCGATTTAAATCGAGAAAGAGATTAAGCTAAACGAACCATTCACTTTCTCTCATGAGATCCAGAAAAATCGTCTCCAAATTAATACAGCAAAGTAAAACCAACTTATTCAGTTTAATTCGATAGGACACTAGACAACTCTCAGAATAACTAAATGAGAAAAATTAAATTAAATTAAATTATCTGATTCTAATTTTCTGATAAAAAACAACAGAAGTAATAGAATAAATAAATGAAGAAAGAAAGAAAGCAAGATTGATATTCTTGCCAAAGTTCCATGCAAACATGGACAACGATTTTTAGAGTAATTCAACCAAGACAACCAAAACAAACTAACTTTTCCGTTTCTCTCAGAACAATGGGGTAAAGTGCGAACATAGTTATCGGAAAAAAAGCTTGTTAGCGCAGCTCCTTTGGAGCTGAAATTCGGAACTCACATATTTCTCATAAGCTAGAATACTAAACAGCTATAAAACTAGTTGCTATGTGCTGTAATGGGGAGGGCATGGGGAGTGAAGAGGAGCCGTCAAAACTTCAACTTAAGACTTACACTCACTATTTTTCTTCGAAAACATGTGCGAGTTCCACAAAAGACATGATACTAAGTTATTCGACTTTCTTTATAAAACGCGCCATCACTCTCAGAGTAACAAAATGATAAAAGAGAAAAAATGAGGAACACTAACCATTTACGATCTTTCTCAGAAAATGACGAGCAATACTCCTTGTCACCAACTGAAAAAAAGAAAAGGAAAGCAATTTTTTCATCTATTCTTTCTGTAAAATCTCCGGCGACTATTGAAATAAGTAAAATAAAAAAGAAGTCAAGTAAACTAGCTTTCTCGTTTTAGTGTTAGATTTTTCTCAGAAAAATGTTGAGCAATATTCAGAACAACCAACTTAAAAAAAGAAAAGGAAAGCGTGTTTTTTCATTCTGTTGATTCTGTAAAATCTTCGACAACTGTGGGAACAAGTAGAACAAAAAAAGAAGTAAACCAGCTTTCTCCGTTTCTCTGTTAAAAAAACAGTTAAAGTATTGACGCAATTAAACGAACAGTAGCAAAGTAAACTAGCTTCCATTTTTCGGAAAAAGTTAACGATCACTACGAACATAAATAAACGATGAAAAAGAAAAATCAAATAGGATCAACTGATTCGTATTGCCCGAACGGCGACGCACAACTATGAGAATAAATAATTTAAAACAAAAAAAAAATAATTTGATGGCTGAATTTTTCGAATAAAATTGCTGGTGATGTGTCATGAGATCTACAGTACTTTGGTGTAAAATTCAAGATAAGAGTCTGTCTAGTTAATCACTTCTTCTGCAATGGTCTTTTGGCTATTTTATAGTCATACTTTGATCTTTGCTGGAGGACACTATGGACTATCAAACCCTGGAATAACATCAACTAATCATTGAATTGACTTTGTAGGGAAAATAAACACAAATGCATGTCCAAAAAAGTGTGGCATCATTTTATCGAGTTTTAAAATTCATTTATTTTACATAGATAACAACTCATTTCCAAAGAAAAGTAAGATGTTTAGTAACTGTCAACTATTCTGGTTATTAACTAAAGAAATACTGTTTGAGATACTTCTGTTTAATAGAAGTTTAGTCAATGCTATCGTCTGCATTGATATTGATGTCAGCGTTTTCCTCTTTCTCGTATATTCTTTCGTCTTTATCTACATTCTTTATATTATTTATAAACCTATCTAGCAAGAGGTCATCATTAATAAGCATGTCGCAGTTTTGGTGAGTTTGTGCAAGCATTTATCCGCTTCCTTTCCTTTGTGACCATCACCTAGACGAAAATCACCACGACCAGGGTATGGGTGTCCGGATGTGGTTGTGGGTGTGGGTGAGAGCGGCTGGGTGTGGGGTGTGGGTGTAGGGTGTGGGGTGTGGATGCGGGTGTGTGTGGGTGTGGGTGTGGGTGTGGGTGCGGGTGTGGGTGTGGATGTGGCTGTGGATGGGGGAGGGGGGGGAGGGGGGGAGTGTGGGCGTGAACTTCCCTTCTCTCACATGTATACCCACACCCACATCCACACCCGATTCACCCTACTTTGGTCGAAAGTAAAAATGTCGAAAGTAAAATGTTGACAGTAAAAATATCGAATGTAAAAATATAGAAAAATAAGAATGACGAAATATTAAAATGTCGAAATTTTTTGATGTCGAATGATAAAAATGTCGAAAGTAAATTTATCGAAACATGTATTTCATGACGTTTCTGATGTTTGAAATTGATGAACTGAGATATAGAACGAAGAACACTTGATAAGTGAAAGGAAAATGACACCCTGCACTGATTGGTATGATACGATTATCCCGAAATTATTGTTATTGGTTAATTACGTCATCCATTCTCAACTAAAATAATAGTCTTTGTTAAACAACAGTGAACAAAGACATAGATATCATATAAACAACTTTAACAAAATATTCGACATTTACATTCTGGAAAATATATATCATGTCGACTGAAACAGATTCATCTGCTGGTACAGATACAAACATATCTTTTATTACATCGAACAAAGGCCAACGATTGTTGGTTATGAATGATCACATATTCAGATGTAATAAGAAGACGACAAAAAAAATATTGGATGTGTGCTGTTATTGGATGTACAATTCGTATTCAAACAGATGAAAATGATATTTATTTATGTGGTGGTAAAGGTATTCATGATCATGAAGGAAGTTCAGATTTAATTGATACAATACATCTTCGTCAACAGATCAAACAACGCATTGTAAATGAACTAACTCCCAGTAATATGATATACGAGTAAGAAGTAGCCAAAGCATCACTAAGTATTTCTGCTTTAGCTACTTTTCCAACGAATCATGAAATTTGTGAGTAATTATAAAACATGTTGGAATTGATGATTTTTTAATTCGTATTTTTAGATTAAACATTTGCTAAAGCTCGTCAAAAAATTCTTCCTCCATTACCGCAATCGTGCTTATTTACTATTCCGGATCCTTACAAATTAACAGTGGGTGGAAAACGCTTTCTGTTATTTGATGAATCACGTGTTCGACGTGAACGACTTCTAATTTATGCAAGTGATTTACAACTTGAAATTTTATTTAAATCTTCAGTCGTATACATGGATGGAACATTTTCAAAAACACCACCTCATTTTTATCAAGTTTACATTATTCATGGAGTCAATTATGATATATGTAAAAAAATAAACACCATTTTTTAAGAACATTTCTCGTTTTCATTTTAGGTATTCCATGCGTATTTGTATTAATGTTAAACAAAAAAAACAGTACCTATCGTCAAATCTTTTTTGAACTGAAACAGCTAGCTTTAGAACGACAAACATCATTTTCACCAAATCTAATTGTTACGGATTTTGAGTCCGGTGTTCTCTCGGTCGTTAAAATAGAGGTAAAAATCATGTGTTTTACTTAACAAAACCACATTTTCGATTTGATGATTGTTTATTTTTCTAGTTTCCTGCATCAAGACATTATGGATATCATTTTCATTACAATCAATGCATTTTTAGGCAAATACAACACTTAGGACCTCAAGGTGAATATTCAAGAAATGAACTTATTCGTGTTCTTTGCAGAAAATTAATGGCGTTGGCTTTGATGCCATGTGATTTAGTCTTAGCTGGTTATGATGAAATTCGTAATGATGTACAGAGTTTATCAAATTCACCGATGGAACAATTATTAACTTATTTTGAAAACCAGTGATTGGTCAATATTGACTTATGGAATGTATCAAAAACTGATACGAGAACCAACAACACGTGTGAAGGTGAGAGCAAAGAAGACTTTGTTTTGATAATAACTACTGCCTATTGTCATTGAAGGTTATCATAACAGAATGAATCATCGGATTCAGCAGAATCATAGCCACGTCTGGAAGTTTATCAAATTCATGCAAGCAGAAGAAAAACGACTTCATTCTATTGCAATTCAATGGTCTGCTGGTGCATCCAAAAAAGCAAATCCACGCTCGACATCTATGCAAAATCGTCTTAATACTTTATACGAACGATACAATAATGGCTTGATGAATGCTTCCGATCTTTTGATGGGCTTCACACTTCTTATTGGAGCGAAAAAAAAAATTGACAGTTGTGTAAATTTATCTAATTGGTGCATCCAGTTCTTCACTTTTAATTTTTTTTTAAAAAGCCTATTTCTATGCATTGATTCTTCAAATGAAATAAATTTATTGAACAATTTATTTTCAGTTAAAGAATAGTTTAAATAGTTTCGACATTTCATCCAGTCGACATCTTATTTTTTCGATATTTTTACGGTTCGATATATTTATCATTCGACATTTTTACTTGTCGACATCTTACGTTTCGATATTTTTACTTTCGACATTTTTATCTTTCGATTTTTGACTTTCGATATTTTTATCGTTCAACATTTTTCCTTTCGATCAAAGTAGGATTTACCCCACACCCATCCCACACCCACACCCACACCCTTTTTTATCCATTTAGTTTTTGCGCACGTACAGCGACACGTTCTGCTGAATGAACATAGGTCACCATCAGTAAGGTAATGTACGTACGTATGTATGTACATGCACCATAGAATTTCCCTATTTTGCCAATCTTGAGAGTATCTTTGTGCTAAATGAGGACATTTACGTACTCCTCGTTCAATGATAAAAAAGTCGTGTCTTTGGATCATGCTCAGCTTTACCACTATACAGCATGATTCACTTATTTTTATTAGTTTTCTTCAGTCTATTGTATTTCTACAAAACGTCAGAAATTTTTTATTTCTATATGATTAGATAGAGCGTTGATTACTCTATCTAACGATGTAGTTTTTGTTTGATTTATTTCATTAATTAGTTAAAAAATGAGTAAGTTTCGTGAAGCAGACCAAAGATTTTTTTTCTGTGGAATTTCGAGATGTTTTCTTCGAGTAATTCGAGAAATTACAACGTATTAGACAAATGAGTATATTTCGTTTTTATATAGTTAGATAGAGAATTCATTTCTCTATCCAACTATATATTTTTTATCAATTTATTTCCCACTTTGGCTGAAAATTTAGTGAATGTTTAACGAATTTTTATGATAAGAGTTCAATTATTTGTTTTGTCGAGTAAATTACAGTCGTCTAGCTATATCAATCTTTTCTATTAATATACAGTTCGATCGAGCAACAATTTCTCTATTGATTCATGCAATTTTAGCCTGATTTAGTTATAAAATATTATAACTAAATTTGAGATTATACGAATAACACCGGAAATGAAGTAGTATAAAAGTGTCTAGAATTCCAACAGTAATATTTTATTTTCTTCTCGAATTTAAAACAGTTTCATTCAATACTTGATGCAACCTTAAGTTTGAAGGATCTCTTCCATTTAAGGCTAATTTCGCGACAATCGAGTTTGGCCTGAGTCAAGTATACGTTTACAGAAGCCTTTTTAGCCAGTTTTAGAATTTTTTAAATTTTTAAGTCAAAACATGTGATAAAAATGAAAACGATACCGTCGGATAAAGTAATCAATATTCTATCTGATCATATAGAAATAAAAAAAATTTCCGAAGTTTTGTATAAACACAATAAACTGAAGAAAACTAGTAAAAATCAGTGAATCATGTTGTACATGTATTAATGCAGTTTTTTGGAATTGATTTAAACAAATTTTTTACCAAAAAATAAGTGAACTACTCTTTGGTAGCTTCGTACACGAAACCACAACTTTAGCCATAAAGTTAGAGGTCTGCAGGCTAAGCAGTTTTGATAACCTGTAACCTGCCCTGTTGATATTTCGGCAACCTGACCCTGTCCTGCCCTGCCATATTTGAAATTAGAGAAAAATCTAGATGTTATTTATCAAGGCAATTTTTAACAGGATAACTAATGGTAGAAGTTCCATTAAATATTGAATATGGCAATATCTCATTGCATAATCGACATTGCACAAAAGGTTGATGTTCATTATTGGAACATTTAATACGCAATAGATGTCCCAAAATGAATCATGTGATGATGGTGGTTCTTCTTCAGCTGAAAATTCACCATTTTTCAACTTTTCTGCCACCTTCTTTTTTCCCCTATGGATACTTGTCTACTAGTCAATGTTTTGAAGAAACTAAGATTTTTCTTTGCAATGACACGTGAGAAAAAATAAACAGAATCGAAAGACGAATGAATCATAGACGAACAAGAAAAATCGATAAAGAAGTTTCGTTCAAATATCAATGGACAAGAGATACTGGTCAATTGAATTGTCAAATAACGGATGAGGCGGAAATAATGACCGCATTTTGTATATCACTTTTGAGTCAGTTAATACGGAGTATTAAAAAGCAAATTATATCACAAGATGCAGCTTGAAGAGCTCTACAATTTACATACAATCGGTTTTTTTATAGATACACTTTTGCTATTCAACCCAGTGAAAAATGTTCCTCAGAAAAGAACGGCATAGGATGCGTTTCAAAAAAAATTGGCTTTTTGAAAAAAAGAAAACGTTCCAAAAAAACTAGAATGCGTTCCAAAATGAAACGGTGAAGAGCACACTCCAAAAAAGTGGGATGTGTTCTTCACTGTTCCATTTTGGAATGCATTCTAGTTTTTCTGGAACGTTCTCTTTCCCTAAAAAAGCCAAATTTTTTCTGGAACGCTTTCTTTTCCCCTGTGCCCAAGGAACGAACCCTTTTTTGTTTCGTAAAAATCTTTTTGCTTAGAATGTATGCGTACACTTTCGTAACCGGACAACACATCCTCAATCTGATATGTTTCTGTCTTCCAAATGCGTTGCTTGTAGTTTGAGAAAAGATAGAGATGACTGAGGAAAGTAAACTGGCAAAAATGGACGAAGCTGTCCGGAGTAGTTTTATTAAACGCAAGTTATTATTTTAATGCGAGGCTAGCTACAAAAGAGCGTTTAGTTGTTACAACTGCCACCAATAGATCTCCAGCTTCCATTCACTTTGCACTTACAAGTGAAGTAACCAATTCCACGGCATGAACCAGTTACAGCTCCTATATTCTTGCCTATGCAATTGGCTTCACAGCGCGCTGAATTCCATGGACATCCGCAAGTGCCAGCCGAAGCCACGTCTATCAAGTAAAAGTATGCTAATATTTACAAGCTTTTCAATTCATTTCTCACATACCCAATGTAGCTCCAAGAACAATAGCTGTTATTACGAGAAGAACGAGAATACGAGGCATGGTAATAAGTTTTTCTTCGATTTTGAAACGAAATATAATTTGTGTTTGAATTGAATAGCTTAGAAAAACACCTCTTATATACTTCTCAACGAAGACGATGATATGTATATGAGAGAGGAAGTGAAGTCTCTTGTTTCTGTTTTTTTTGCTCGTTCTTTATTGTGAAACTCGTAAATGCTTACGAACGTAATATGAGAAGGAGGATTAAGGAGAAGAAAAAAGTAGAGGAAGATCGCAATAAAAGGAAGAAACAATGATAAATGCGAATAAATCACGGTAATAGTGAGATGAAGGAAGTAGAAAATAGAGACCTGTGGGACAGTCCCGAAAATTTTTCGGGACGGGACAAACAGAATTCCGGATAATTTTTAAAAATAAACAATGTCCCAATTTTTTTTAATTTGCATATCAGAATGCCCATTATACTTAAAATGTCATATGTATAATAAAGAGAGTGTGAGTATGAGGGTGAGAGTGTTGATAAGATCATTATGCTCACCCTCACCTTAAGATAACACGAGAAGGAAGGCCTACAGGCCGTTATCCTTCGAGGTTTTTTCTAGTCTCATCGAACCCTACATATGGACAAAGTATCAACAAAAACAGCATGGATCAGTCGGAAACTTTTTTTTTGTATATGCGGTGTTTATTGTGACGCTCTGAAGCGCTTACAAAATGGGGGAAAATGTCAAAAAAAAAGGGGAAAAAGGAAGGAAAGGAAAATAAACCGAGAAGGAGAGGGAAACATGCGAATAATATCTGCAAATACTTCATATCCCCAATCAGATGAAGACAATCATATATGAACGACTAAGAAACTGAGGATTTTTTACACTCTGTAGAGTAGGAAACTTGCTAAAAAGGAAAAAAAAGAGGGGATCATTTGTCCTGAACAAATTGTAGCCATATACCTATGAGTGACTTGTGATTTTTTATCAGGTTGTTTACTCTTTTTAGTTGGAAGTAATGGTCTAGTCCATCATTTTTTCTTTTCTTAAAATCATTCCAGAAGGATATATCCTCAAAAAAGAGTGACGACGATAGATCTGACTTGTATAACTTTTTGAGCCTCTTTGCGATGTATCTTTTTACGTATTGATCAAATTCTTTCTCTTGAATAAAATTATGAAGTTCTTGTGCTCCTGCCCATGGGCATCGGTGGACTAACCTCAGTCCAGCTCTGTATTTCTTCTTAAGCATCTCTTGTTGTGTAGTCGGAAGAAATGGAAAGAGACAAAAAAGCCAAGAGAAATAGGGGAATGAATATGTAAAGAAACATTGCCGCAAAACTTCGGTAGAGATCCCTCTGTTGCGCTTCAACCACTTTAATTTAGTATAAGACCGTTGAACCTTTTCTAAACAATTTGCTATCGTTTTACGCATGGATAATTTACTTGTCCAGTTATATCCGAGATACTTAAAATCTTTTACACATTCTAAGGGGATATTATTCATTGTTACTGTAAGAGACCTTAGATTTATTTGGGAGTAGAACACTTGAAAAACTGACTTTGAAATGTTTAGGGTGTGGGTGTAGGTGGGTGTGTGGGTGTCTTCTCTCACGTTCATATCCTCACCCACACCTACACTCCATCCACCCACACCCCAGTGATGTCCATCGCGGCGCGGCAGCCGCAGATTTTTTCCAAAAACCATAGCGGCGCGGGAGAGATTTTTATTTTGCCGTCGCGGCGGCGGCAGCTTTTTTAGGAAAAAATTTCAAAAAATCATGAATTTGCACAGAACTTGCATGTTCATGTATGCTATACTGTAAGACTTAACGAATCTGATCGATTAGCGGCATCAGTTCTAGTTCAAACCAGTCACAGCCTTGGAAATCAAAACATTTTTTCGAATACCATCGCGGCAGCTCTGTTCGATTTTGGCCGCGACGCGGCAGATTTTGAGTCGCGATGGACATCTCTGATTTAAAGTATCATTTGAACGATCACAAGTTGATGATATGATTAATCGTGTTAGTAAAACACGTTTTTATGAACTACAAATAATAATTGATGGTCGAAATATTAATAAATCAACGTATGATTTTAATCGTCAAATAGTTGAAGGTATTCGTGATTATTTAATAAATATATATAATTGGAGAAAAACGATACAAGAAT
>CAJNOL010005860.1:0-10536 GCA_905250125.1 Rotaria sordida | reverse complement strand
AACGGCAGAGCGGCCGGCCGACCGGCAAACATTTTGAAACGTTCCCTTAAGGTTTCCTAAAAAACATAGGGATTAGGTTTGATATTTTTTTGTTCAACGATTCGATATTCTACTCAAAAGATGCAGATAGAATCTTCTCTGATGTTCATATAAATGATCATTCTGCCAAAAAGATTCTGAATTTTTGCAATTCTGAAAAAAATCCTCAGATCCTTATGTTTCTCTATCAAAAACTTGCATGGAATTAATATTACTCTTTCTTTGAGAACCTCTTTACAATAATCTCAAGGTGTTATTTTTATGATCAAAAAGATCTTAGCAAGAACTAGAAGTAACATAGATGTAAGAATCGTTACCAAATCCTTCTTTTCTCATAAGAAACTAGGAAAATACTTCTGAATTTTTATCTGCGGAACGAGCATTCTCAAAGACGCATGTAGTATTTGTAGTGCCTGCTCCCACGAGAGATGGAATCTCTTCAACAACGACGATTTCTTTTCTTTTTCGTTCATTGTAGTAATTCCCAATATTCCAGCCGATGCCCGATGGAAACAGAAGGGAGTGACTGTTGCTGGAGGTCGTGGAAAAGGCAGTGACACCAATCAACTCAACTATCCTCTTGGTCTCTTCGTTAACGATGATCAAACGATAGTCATCGCTGACTGCGACAATCATCGTATTATCCAATGGAAGATGGGCGATAGAAATGGACAAGTAGTAGCTGGTGGCAATGGCTACGGAAATCGATTGGGTCAATTGAATTGGCCAACCGATGTATTGATTGACAAAGAGACGGATAGTCTCATTATTTCTGATCGAGAGAATCGACGAGACGTACGATGGTCTCGTCGTAGTGGTACAACTCAAGGAGAAATCCTCATCGACAACATCCTTTGTTTTGGATTGGCCATGGATGATCAGAGATATCTCTACATCTCTGAAGTCGAAAAACATGAAGTAAGACGATATCAAATAGGAGACAAGAATGGAACTATTGTGGCTGGTGGCAATGGCAAAGGTGCTGATCTCAATCAGCTCAACTTTCCGACCTTCGTCTTTGTCGATCAACAACAGACTGTCTACGTGTCAGACTACGGAAATCATCGTGTAATGAAATGGAATAAAGGTGCAAAAGAAGGAATTGCCGTCGCTGGAGGTCAAGGCCAAGGGAATGCTCTGACACAATTGTCGCATCCTAGTGGACTGTTCGTCGATACATTGGGTGCCATCTATGCGGCAGACTCGGAGAATAATCGAGTGATGCGTTGGCCTAAAGGAGCGAAACAGGGCACTGTTATTGTGGGTGGAAATGGTTACGGAGAAGGAGCAAATCAGTTCAACGGTCCCTGGGGTTTGTCCGTCGATCAACATGGTAATCTCTATGTCGTCGATAAGAATAATCATCGTGTTCAACGCTTTTCAATCGAATAGACTCGTCGTGATAGATTTTTTTTTCTTTACTTTCTCGCAAATAAATCGCGTTGAATTAATGAAATGAATGTCTATTCTATTCGCACGCGCGCGCGACCAGGAACCATCCTGGTGGAGCCGTGGCGAGCATAACGCTCATGCACGCACAGGACAGACTCATATCATTCATACACTCCCCGCGAGAGATATGTCAATGAGTCCGAATAAGCCTGCTCGTGTGCCACGGACACCAAGACAGTTCCTGGCCGAATTTTTAGGGCCTACCAGCAAGGCCTGTAACTAACGGGGACCTAATCTCAATGGACATAACTCACCCCTTCCCCCTACTAACACTCTTTTATCAGTCACTCTATCCCTCTCCTCAATCTCAATACTATACTATCTAACCTCATCCCCCTCTCTCCTATTCTCATCTAAAAAAAAATATTACTCACCCTGTTTTGATGTTGAACGATGTTGGTTACGACGCGATGATATTGAGAACTAGAAAGAAAAAGAAAAAAAAATAATTTAATGTTATATAATGAAAAAAAAAGAATGAGTTAACTTACCCCACTGTTATCTTGTCATAGTTGAAAATATTCATCGAACCTAAGACAAAAGAAAAAAAAATAAATTAAAAAGATTATAGGAGGTCTTACTTCACCATCCTTATAATCGTTAAATAAAAAAAAAAAAAGAAACAAAATTAAAACTGATGCCTACATTTTTTTTTATTGTATGGCTTGATCTTGATTTGATTAATTTTGTATCATTGAGGCCAATCTAAAACAGAAAAAGAAAAATTATTATTATTTGATTCAAAAATTTGAATGATTTTGCATAGAAAATCATTCATATATATACCTTGAATAATCATTTTTTTCTCTCGCCGAAAATGATATACATATTTAATTGTACATGTTGATCATTGATCGTCAATGATAACAACATGAACAATGATTTATGGACGAGAGAAAGACAAAAAAAAAAAAAGAAAATTCCTCTCTTCACATATAATTCTTTTTTCTTTCCATTCTCTCTTGTTAACATTAACATACATATATAATGATTTATTTATGAATTTTTTTAGATTGTATCTCATTTGGAATGAAAATGAAATTGTTTTGTTTATTTTTATTAATGATACTCAATAACAACATTTATGTATAATTATTTTATTTGTTATGATAAAATACAAAATATATTACATCAGACGAACTATTACTTAAGTATAGACACACTTAATGTTAAAAAAGTTGATTCAATTTCATAGACTGTCGAAAAAAACAAAACAATGGAAGTTTTTAAACACTTAAATTTTTACAATAATATTCTTTTTGGATGAACATATCTAAATATGAACAAAATTTTAGATCAAAATAATCCATTACAGAAGTTTGAAAAAATCTTTCTTTGTTATGTGGATTTATTACAACAGAAAAGAATGAAACAAGATATATTCATCTTTTGAATAAAAATTTATTTATATCGACATATCTATTCTATACACATCAAGATCAACAATTCGGTATTCATGTACAAGTATGTATTAATCAATAAAGGGAAAAGATTAAAAAATGTATATATAATAATATTTTTAGTGATTTGGAGAATTTTATGTTTAATGAATAATGTTGATAAATCCATGTATACAATTAATTTAACTAATAATTAAACAACAACATCGTCAGATTTCTTCATTATTATTATTTTCATCATCAACATATGATTAATAGTCCATTACTTGATTTATTAGTCAATACAACTATTAAAACGAAAATATGAATTAATACTATACCAAATTCTGAAACATTTTAATATTAATAAAAATGAGTACGTATTAGATGACAATATTGTTATAAAGAACAAAATATTAACATATATAATTAGTATTTAATTGGAATGGAATATAAGAGAAATCGAATGAAAATTAATATTAATTTTACAATGTTATTAAATATTATTCAAGTAAGATAATTATTCAATGAAATATATTTTAGTAGTTAAAAAAAAATTATAGAGTATGTTGAGTTACTTGTGAAAGTATTCTGTTGTTAACAGACTCGACCAATGTTATTATCGCAAAAACTATATTTGCAAAAAAAAAACATCATAAAATGATTAAGTACCAACAGACTCGATATTTTTCCAAGATTTTTACTGGTCATATACTTAAGAAAAAAACTATGTATACTTTTTCTATAAACATTATTTGATTGTTTGATACGATAGCAAAGTCTGAATACGAACTCGCTTCTCAGCAATTAAACAATAGTTTTCAAAAAGAATGCATAAATTTTTTTCTGCTTGTTTATCAGTCGAATAAAACCATTAGAAAAAAATTGTCGAGCCTAACGAGATTTAATGTTTTTGATGTATTTCAGTTTTCGTAGACTATAATGAAATTCTTCTCGTACTAAATCAGGGTTGCCAGATCGAAAAGTTAGAAATCGAAATGTTTTAACCAAAATTCGAAAAAATTCGGAATTTTTATATTCTACTTCGGAAAAAGTTCGGAAAGCAGCTGTTTCACTATCAAATATATATACCACCTTTTTTATGGACATATGTGTTGCTCTATCAGCATTTTGTGCAAAAATTGTTACCGATATGCTTATTTCTTTCTTCAATCTCACTTAAATTCATATCTGAATTACCATCTTCATCATTCATGGCTGAATTTAATTCAGGATAACAAGAGACAATTATCATGTAAAAAAAACACTTTTATAAACTTAAAGTTCAGTCCATGTCAAAGAAGTTATTGATTCAAATGACGTTTTTTTTAAACAATACAAAGTATTCATTGAGTTCGGATAGATTCTAAACTCAAACGATCTTACATTATAAATAGTCTCAAAATTGTATTTTGGCATGATTACAGTAGAACAACGACAGCGCAAGAATTGCTAATGAAAGTTAAATTAGAAGTTATAACCAAAGTCATTAAATCTCGAATCTAGAGGAATAAAAGGTCTCGAAAAAATATTCAAAATTCGGAAGACCTGGCAGCCCCGTACTGAACAAATCATTCATATTGTACAGTAGCGTGCGACGTAGGTCAAAATTCTTGTGATCCGATTGGAGTCGGACACTTATTGGATTTTAATTGTAACAGTGATGGACTAGTTGAATTTTCTTGTATTACATTAACTCATCTATACAGATCGTTATTTTCATTTTCGAATGAACTATTTGTAATCAATTCTAATATTATTTTTCATATAACTTTTATTTTGTTTTCTTAAGGTAATTTTATTTCATTGAATAGATAATGTAAAAAATAAAAATTATTTCGAATAGATTCGTGAACATAACATTGAATTAGGTGAACAATATTACTGTATTTAATGATACAATTTATTCAACGTTTACTTAAATATACATCAATAAACCATATTGATTATCAATTATTAATTGATTCATTGGGTAAATTACGTGAAATAGCAAAAAAATTAAATGAACAAAGTAGAAAAACGGAAAAACATTTATCAATGTTTAATATTGTTCATATTATTGATAATTGTCGAGTAAGAAAACGATTCCGACAGTATTAAGTACGTTTTATTGCCGTTAAATTTTAGTCAGAGTTTCTTGCTGCACATCATGATTATATAGAAAAATTTCAAGTTATTGAACTTCAACAAGAATTAACAACAATACAACTACATTTAACTCATTTTCTTTTCTCCGATTGTCTTGAATATATATGTGAAAAGCGTTCGCTATGAAAATATATTCCACTTATTCAATTGGGGAATATTCAAAGTTTATTTGATATTAATCCATCATCATTAACAATTGATGATAAAATTATTGATTGTTTTTGTTTTTTGTGGAACTCACATTACGTCTTTCTTTTCGAAGAAAAATAGACTAAGTGTAAGTTTTAGAGACACGCGACACAAAAATTTAGACGTTTGCTGAATTCTGACTCATCATATTTTCATTAGAATCTATTTCACATTTCTCATGGCATTCTGATGGTGATCATTTATGAATGCGATCATTATAGACTTTTACTTTAAAAGTAGTAACTATGAGAGATCAGACCCATACTCAACGAGCTCTATCGAGAACTATGAGAAAAGCAGTTATCTCAACTGCCACTAAAGGTTATATAGTTATATATTGTGTGACTTTAGGTGTATAAATAAAAAGAAAACAAATATTGAAGAAGTTTTTAGATGTGATACGATTCAACAGTGAAGTAGTTTTCTCTAGACAAAAACCCATACCCACACCCTTTACAGGAAATGGTGAAAGAAACTCATCCGAAAAAAGTAAAGAAAGTCAAAGATGAAAAAAATATGAAAATCATATTAACTTCAAAAACAAAAACAGATAAAATTTGATTTCTCATGTATTCATTTATAATCTGGTAGAAATTTTTCACTTCAAGTATTTGGGAGGAGTATAATGAGACTAAAGAACACATGTGAGTTCTACGTTATAGTCCTCAACGAGCTGCACTGACATAATCTCTATTTTTTATTTAAATAGAATTTTTCTAATTCAAGAAATTGAACAGTTTGGAATACTTTGTTCAATTGATGGTCATACACATATCTTCATTATCATCGATTTCAACATTATCGAATAGTATTCATCATCATGGAAATAAGAAAATCTATGTACTTTATCAGTTAGCTAAAGCGATTCTCATAGTGTACAATTTTTATTTTAGTCTTCACTTATTCAAACATTACTTGGAAATTCAGACATTGATTCAGATTGACGTTCAACTAGCCGTCTAAATTTATTAGATTTAGCATTTAACTGTTTTGAAAATTTTCCTTTTTTTTAAATTAATTAATACTGAATAAATATGTCTGTATACGGTTAACTTTTAGTGGTCTTCATAAAGCAAAGAAACGAGTAAGTGGAGCTTTTTTATTCAATCCAGAACCTAATAAACATTTAACAAAAAAACATTAATTGTCCAATTCATTTATTAGAAGATGAATGGTCGAATAGTTTCGATTCAAGTAAACAAATGAGAATTTCTCATAATTAAACTAATACATTCAGAAAATTCCGACTCATTGAACAACTGAAAGAAATTGGAAATGCGTGTGCTCATAAACACTAGTGCTTCAATAGAAAGATTATTTATCTCAGCTGGATTGACATTTACTGAATGATGAATACGTTTATTATCAAGTCAAAACTTTCAAATATATTATTTATTCTTTCTTATTGTCTATCTATTGATATTGATTACATTTCGAATAATTAATATGTGAAGCTTGTTTTATTCAGCTTATGAGATAGCATGGTGACCAAATATCCTGACTGGTTTGTTTTTTTGTTGTGACTGTAGTGATATATTAAATCATGGAAAAAACGAACGAAATAAGAACTATTCTTTGGTTCAAGGGGCGCAGCTATGAGGAAAGTAAAAGTGACTTCTACTGAATTACTTTTAAAGCAATTCAAAACTAAATTTATTGAAGCCCAAATAGAAATTTAATAGATGAACAATTCATACAATTGTGTAGAATTCTATAATCATCTCTAAAGTTATCAAGATAATATAAAGTACAAAAGCATTGATACTAATTATTCCTTTATGTATTGCTGAGTTAAACTTGAATTAATTGATGTTTGCACAGAACAAAATCAATATTTTCGTCATTCATAATTTGTGTAAATTTATCGTGCCATAGAATTTCAGTCTTTTTTTTCTGCTATGTGAATATGTAATTAGATAAAGGATTCTGTAGAACTAGCTTCATGATATAAAGTTAGGTTTTGAGTTGAATAACTTTTAGCTAAAATAAAAGAAAAACTGAGCCACATGAAAGTTTTGTATTGATTTCAGTTTAGGATTATCTCAAACATCTACTTATATTATAGAAAGTTTGAATTAGCAATAACTCATGAGTACAGATTTTCAAAACAAAATGATCTGAAATTCTAATAAACTGTATTTTCGAAATTCACTATTTTCTCTATTAAATATCTAAAACAAGAATGATCACTTTGTTGTAAGTCTTTACAGTAGAGGTTCTGATTTTGACAAATTTTAGTTTTCTAAAATATGAATTTAGTGATCCTGATCTATGGTTGCCCACGAAGAAAAAACGCTTCAAGTTACGTGCCATCACGAAGCTGTTTTCCTCATTTTGGGCAGTTGCAATCTGCAAAAGCAGTATATAATTAGATGTTCAATATAATTCTTCAATAACGTGAATCACCGAACATTATTCAAGACATTATTCAAGACAGCATCAAAATTTTTCTTACTTTTTAGTTTACATATTAAAAAGACAAGATTAATTTTTAAATAAAATCTTATCAGGAACTTTTCTATCTATCGAAGGACAAACATCAGATGAGAATAAGAAAAGTTGACTGTCGAAGTATTGTTATTCCGAACCTTCGTTCTTCACATATCGAAATTTTACTGAATCTTTCATCATATAAACACGTAGTCCGCCTCAAATCATCTAGAAAATAGAATTTCGACTTTAAACCTTGCGCAAACAAAGTTCTTAACGAGATCTGTTAATATGAAAAACGTCGAATATTCAATATCTCAGAATAGGAAAAAAAGAACTAGAAAAGTTATAACTTGTCCAAAGAATTAATTTCATGTTCATGCAAAATTTGAATTCGAAAGTCGAGTTTTCATGTGACCTGAGTAGGACTACAGGTTTCTATTGAAAAATAATGAAAGCTCGGAAAGCAAAACCATTCTAAACTTTTCTATTACTCATTGAATGAACATCATCTCACTCGAAAAACATATTGTTGTTTCAAGTTGAATTTTTATTCGCTCTATTTTGATTGATATGATCTATTTGCCAAAAGAATTTAACAATATTATTTCAATTTCGACTCCATTTATCTCTTTTTTTTAGGATCCATTTACGAAACTGTTCGTCATTAAGATTCGTCGTCATTTATACAATCCATTCAAGAACGTAGGTTCGTTGAAAATTATCTTTAATTCTTTCATTTGATTTCTATACTTTTACAATGAATGTATAAACTGATAAAGAAATGACTATTTTTGTTTTCTCAAAACAGAAAACTTCATATGTTATTATCCTTTTCTGTTTCTTGTCTATGATTAATCTACTTTTCGGAATAATCTTCTGGAATACCATTTTTGTTCGTAGTGTTTTTTTTCTCTTTGTGTAGTGATCAGATGTGATGCAAAATAAGAACTGATAATTGAAAGAAGAAAACAATGCATTTTTATGATAAATGAATGACTCATCTTTTATAGTATATGAAAAACTTTAGACTACTGCAGAAGCATCCGTTGAAGAAATCGATTTTAATCGATCGTCAGAAGAAGTTGAGAACGCTTTGGATCATTGATCAAAGACACCATCGACGCTCAATAAATCAAAATCGAATGAAAAACATATAAGAAATAATTCATCTATTGTATCTGATATTATGTTTTTGTGAAACATGATCTGAAATGAATGTTGAAATATAAAGCACTTGTGTAACTGAAACAATTCTCTATAAGCAGTAGCAGATCCGAAGACTCCAACAGAACTACTTGAATTAAGACCTTCGAAAAAAAATTTTATTTTATAGAGGAAAATAGGGCGTCACCGAACTTTCCATGCATTTCCTTCATGGACTTGCTTTTGATCTACGAAGAGCTCGAAAAGCAATTCGATGAAGAAAGTTCATGGAGAGTTTGGAGACGTGTCATTTTGCTCTATTCAATAAAAATATTCTTTAAAACCTTCGAATAGATACAAGAAATCTAGTTTTAGACGTCTTGATCTTCCGCAGATCCTTATTCAAGTGGTTTCATTGAAATCTTCGAGCCTACTGATCCTGATGAAGAACCCTTTTAGTTGCACATCTCTCGGTTGTATCAGAGACAATGACAGATTTTGTTGATATACGGTCGAAGATGGTGTCTCAATATCGTCTAGTTAACTACTTCCTCATTGCATTTCTAGAGCATAAAGTAAATGAATGGTGAAGAAGTCTCTTCTGAATTAGACTGAATAAAATAATTTCCTTGTCATTAGCAACAGCTGCGGTGACATGTTTCACAATTTAATCCCGCACAAAATTCACTAGCAGTGTTATTATTATATTTTTTGTTTATGAAACACCAAAACCTGATGTTCGAAATATTATGATAGTAACTGCTTTACGTTACGTCAACAATGTACCTCATTTGGATATTCTTACTGGAGCTTTATTAAATGCTGATGTGTTCTTGTGTGGTAAAATCAAACAATTTCTTATTCATCTTTTCATTGTTAATGCTAAATTTAAGGTATTGTCAGTTGAAAAATTACAATACTATGTATTTATGGTACTGACGAATATAGTACAGCAACTGAAGTAAAAGCATTGTTGGAACCGAAATATATATCACGAGAAACTTGCGATAGATATTTTGATTTACATTAAAAAATTTATAGACAGTTTCAATGATAACATTGAACAATTATATTGTGATAATTGTCAACGGTACAGAACTTGTTGGCATATTTTGTTCTAATTTTTTTTTTATATATTCATGTATTTGAAGTTTTCGGGCAGATCATTATGTAGCTGGTACATGTACAGATGCAACATACAAATTTGTTGATGTTCGTAGTGACCAATGTGATAAGTGTGGAATATTAATTAATGATGTTGAACGTATTGATTTTTCGTCAGACTACTCGAAATTGGTCAGCCTATGGTCAATTGATATAGAAAGTATCAATTAGAAGTTCCTATATAAACACCAACAACATGTCGAGAAAACATTACAAAGATAAATGGAACATCGTAGTAAGTGCGCTATTCAATGAATGAGACAACATCCTAGTCCTAAATAATTTATCCAAGACTACGTAGTATAGAGGCGGATTATATCATCATAATCTACAGTTTTAATGACAAAAACACATGGTTTTGTTTCTTTAATTCCATTCTGTTAGACGGATAGATTTTCATCAGAAAAACCACAACTAGCTACAGGTTCTGTATGTTCAAAATGAATATTTTCAACGATTGTTTTTGACGGTACGAAAATTATAAATACGAAAAATTGTTCATCATTATCTTTTGATTATTCTAGATAAAATAATCATAAATTTTAAATGAAAATATAAATCGGCAAATATTAATAAAATAATTAGAATG
>CAJNOL010005858.1:0-10542 GCA_905250125.1 Rotaria sordida | reverse complement strand
TAGGCTGCAAGAGAACGCTTATTCATAGCAATCGATTAATGGATATGCTCATAAAATGGATTGAACATGCTCTTACTGCGCAATCATCCCACTTACGCCATTCTTTAAACCAGACTCTCCAATCATGTAGTACAACGTGCAACGCACCAGATGTTCAAACAGCACTGATCAAATTATTGACCAATCAAAAAACGACCAATCCTTCGGAAGTGTTTTCATTCATATCGTCCATTTCACTCACCAATCCTATTCCTTCGTTAGTAGATACACTCCTGCTGCAAACCAAGCATACGGATGCCTGTGTCAGAAGTAGTGCATGCATCGCTCTCGTTCAGATGCGTGAAAGAGTAGCAACGAGTGAGGTGATCAATCGACTTGTGGGAGCACTTGACGACAAGGATTCCTGTGTCAGAAATAGTGCATGTGATGCTCTCGTTCAGATGGGTAAAAAAGCAGCAACGAGTGAGGTGATCAGTCGACTTGTGAGGGCACTTGACGACAAGGATTCCCATGTCAGACATAGTGCATGTGAGGCTCTCCGTCACATGGGTGAAAAAGCAGCAACGAGTGAGGTGCTCAATCGACTTGTGAGTGCACTTGACGACAAGGATTCCTATGTCAGAAATAGTGCATGTTGCGCTCTCGTTCAGATGGGTGAAAAAGCAGCAACGAGTGAGGTGATCAATCGACTTATGAGGGCACTTTGTGACAAGAATTCCAGTGTCAGGAGTAGTGTATGTTACGCTCTCGTTCAGATGGGTGAAAAAGCAGCAACGAGTGAGGTGATCAATCGACTTGTGCGTGCGCTTGACGACAAGGATTCCTATGTCAGAAGTAGTGCATGCAAGGTACTCGTTAAGATGGGTGAAAAAGCAGCAACGAGTGAGGTGATCAATCGACTTGTCAGTGCACTTGACGACAAGAATTTCAATGTCAGAAGAAGGGCATGCGATGCTCTTGTTCAGATGGGTGAAAAAGCAGCAACGAGTGGGATGATCAATCGACTTGTGAGTGCACTTGACGACGAGAATCTCGGTGTCAGAAGTAGTGCATGTGATGCTCTCGGTAAGATGGGTGAAAAAGCAGCAACGAATGAAGTGATCCATCGACTTGTGAGTGCACTTGGTGACGAGGATTTCTGGGTCAGAATTAGAGCATGTTACGCTCTCGCTGGGATGGGTGAAAAAGCAGCAACGAGTGAGATGATCAATCGACTTGCGAGGGCACTTGACGACAAGAATTTCAATGTCAGAATAACGGCATGTGATGCTCTCGTTCAGATGGGTGAAAAAGCAGCAACGAGTGAGGTGATCAATCGACTTGTGCGTGCACTTGACGACGAGAATCCCTATGTCAGAACTAGTGCATGTATCACTCTCGGTAAGATGGGTGAAAGAGTGGCAACGAGTGAGGTGATCAATCGACTTGTGCGTGCACTTGACGACGAGAATCCCTATGTCAGAAGTAGTGCATGCGAGGTACTCGGTAAGATGGGTGAAAGAGTGGCAACGAGTGAAGTGATCAATCGACTTGTCAGCGCACTTGACGACGAGAATTTCAATGTCAGAAGTAGTGCATGTGGTGCTCTCGTTAAGATGGGTGAAAAAGCAGCAACGAGTGAGGTGATCAATCGACTTGTGAGTACACTTGACGATGAAGATCTCTGGGTCAGAATTGATGCATGTGATGCTCTCGGTAAGATGGGTGAAAAAGCAGCAACGAGTGAAGTGATCAATCGACTTGTGAGTGGACTTGACGACAAGAGTATCAATGTCAGAAGTAGTGCATGTGAGGCTCTCGGTAAGATGGGTGAAAAAGTAGCAACGAGTGAGGTGATCAATGGACTTGTGAATACACTTGATGACGAGAATAGGGATGTCAGAAGTAGAGCATGTGATACTTTCGGTAAGATGGGTGAAAAAGCAGCAACGAGTGAGGTGATCAATCGACTTGTCAGTGCACTGGAATATGTTTGGTTTGCCACTGAAGCCTTCGACCGGGAGGATCGTGTGGTAAATTATCTCTCCGTGCTTTCTGGATTAGCAATGTTTCATGATAAGGATGTCGCAGCTGCTGATGCTATGGAGATTTGTATGAGATGTATTGAGACGAGATCGATCTCACCTCACAGACTTCTGAAAGTTTATATGAATACAACAGAGCGAATATGGCGACCTGCTGTTGTGTATGCCTTTCTTATCAACGGAAATGCAGCCACTATCGTCGAGAATATAATATGGATTTATGAGAGAGAAGGAATTATGCAGATACCCATTAGTAATCCGCAATTGCTTGTGGAACTTCAGAAAGGTTTTGCCGAGGAGATGGGCAATGTTGATCTTAAAATTCAGAAGGATTGGAATTTATCGAGAAAGCGAAAGTTACATGATGCTACATAACACTTCATCGGAGATGCATAGATGGAGATTTGTGATACATCAGTTGAGAATGGAAGTATTTGCCTTTAATATCAATGGTTGATTTACTAAGTATTTTTAGATATTCGTAGAGTTAGCATCTGGATTTCCGTTATTTTCTTGTGTGCTACTCGTGTCCAAATTAACATATCCCTTCAATTAGTTATGATGTTCCTTGTTTTCTTTCGTTTTTTAACTAGATCATTGTATTTCTGTATACTTGACCGTCCGATCCCTGTTTTATTGTCATTCAGAGTCCAGCGAGAGAGGCATTTCTTAATCATGATTTGATAATGACAAATCTATCTAAGCGTGCAATGAATAGTAAAATAGTGAGAGCAGTTTACGTACACAGAACATCACATATTAAATGATTATATACTTTGATGGAGAATCTCCGGATGTGATTGATTCATGACGTAATTATGTATGGTGCGTATTATCATGTGCTTACTAGATAGTGACAACATTCCTCACATCATAATGCCACAACAATTATGTTGAATACTTTGGAGTCCTGTTTCTTCATCAGAAAATTAAAAGCTATGTATTAAGAGAGACATGAAAAGCGATCATGGTTTTTTAGATGCAACTATTCTTTTGTGTCTAGTTGCTTCTGAACAAGTCGTTTTTTTGTGTGTTCGTTCGTTTTTTATATTTTGACTTTTTTTGTGCCAAAATGTATTGATCGTTGTAGTCGTGTTACTCTCTCAGCATGTATAGTAAAGACTCTGTTGTGAAGAACTATATTTTGTTTGCATATTCTTTTTCATTTGTTTTGTTTTGCCCATGTTTTATTTGTGTGTAAAAACATTGAATAAATGCTCTCGATTTTTCATATATGATTGTCCTAGATAGTTCCTACGTTGGAAATACTCCTGATAATGTAATGTTTCATGATCATAGAATGATTGAACCTTAGTTTTGAACACAAACAAAACTAGAACAAATTCTTATTCAACTAGTGAATGAACGCACAGATCTTACTCGTAATCAATACCAACCAAAACAAAAAGAGATGAACAAAGTAAACAACAGATTCGTGACATTCTCTTCAATATATTGATTTATGAGTTGTCATTAATATTGTTTTCTCTGGGATTTTTCGATCCGTCTTTTCAGTAGTTTTTTTTAATATGTCAACCAACTATGATGACTCAATCCTACTGATGAGCTTACTACTTACTTATGTCATACTACAGAATATTTTTGAATCTGCGTTGTATGTATTTGTGTAATCGGTCACAGATTCATTTAGCTTACTTTGATATGTTGTGGTAAAACAAGAGTTGATCTATGTTCGTAGATTGTTGATTTACTATTGTATAGCAGGTAAATTAGCAATCAATTCATCGTCGTCCTTATCTGCGTCTTGTTATTCGATATTTTCATTTGTTCATCACAACCAGTACTGAAATAATTTCTTTAATACTGAAAAACTATGCAAATACATAGATCTTTTTCATCAGTATTTCATTTATATTCGTTCTATGGATAAGAATTTCATCAGATATTGTTTTGATATTATTAGTTAATATACAAGGTTTAGTTGTTTTTTTTTGGACCACTTCATTCCTAAGTTGAATCAAATTGGTTTCTAACAAGTTTCGCTACCCAATCAACCAAAATATGTACAGTAATGAACATGAAAATTCAGATGATCAATAGTTCGATAAATTCATTATCGAAAACCTTTGTCTTGGCATTTTTCAAATTGTTTCATCAAATCATAAATTAGAATCGCTGACGAATATCATAATCTAATATCTGTTAGGAAAAAAACCAGTTCTCTTTCGATGATTCAATTGATTATCGTATAAAATCATTTCGTTAAAATGATCGCTTAGTTATTCTTCAACATCATTACCAAACTTAGTCAATTCGATGACGATTTTCCACATGGATTATTTGTAAAAAAAAAAGATGACAATTCTTTAGCAATACTTAGTTTATTGCTTGATTTCCAAGTTTCATTCAATCACAATTTCCTCCCAATATAGTTCGCAGTGACATTTAAAATAAAGAAATTTAGCAAATGAATGGTTGATATTTGAGGAAGAAATGAGAAAGGATTAGGGAACGATAATGATGTTCAGATATACAGAGTGTTAAAAAACCATTATGCCCCATCCCTTCAAAACCTGAAGAGCAAATGATATTCCCAACTGTTTTATACCAAATTAAAGCCCATGAAAAGCTGCATCTGTGGGTGTGATTAGAGCAAATATTGTTTGTGACATTATTAAGATATCCAGTACTACATATTAAAATGTCACAGATGGTACAATCTTGAGTCTATGAAAAGAGCATAATGTTTCTTTCTTCATGTATGAATTACTTGTTGATGGATTGTAGTTTTCATTGCTTTAAGTTCTTATTAAATGTATATTCTGTTAGAGCAGAGTGTTACCTATTTTACGAAGTTCTCGTTTGTTAATGTTATGTTCGATTATCATAAAATACGTACGCGAAATGAATAACATGTTTACTGGAATCGAGAAGGATTAACTATTCATGACTGATAGTGAAAAGAAGAAACAAAGAAAAAAAGAAGGCTATGCGTACATTTATGTACGGACAGTCAAGAAGAGAATGCAGAGAAAAGAAAATGATTGCTTGCCGATATTGTTCGAAACTTTAGCACTAGTTCTCTTTCTGATTGTCTGTTGTCCATGCAACTAACTTTTTTGATCGTGTTATAAGTTGAATTAATTGTTAATCAGATTAAGAAAAGCCTATGGTACATCAATTTAGCAAATTGATATGGCTAATCTCCTTCATGACTCGAAAGAGCAACGATTTGTTGACAGAATTCACTGTATCACATATCGTGAGGTACGTGATGAAATGATTGCAAGAACAGAAGACTCCTTTATCACTCGTCAATGGATTTTCGAAATGCTCCGCCGTAGTGAAGATTGTGTATGACGAAATTGGAATAAAACAACCGAAGAATGTTATACACAATTTGGAAGTAGTCGACCTCAGGTGCTCACTCAGGAAAGCAAAAACATTTTTGTTTCTGCAAGTGGTATTAGAGGCAGTAGCTGTCGAAAAGTTACAAGACAGATTTTGGAGAAAACAAAATAGCGAGTGGGTCACGTGACTATTTACCAAGAACACTATCGACAATGATTAACACCTTTCCAAGTGATTGTCAAGCCATTAAAGACAAACACGCATATTGAAGATCGGAAATGGCTCGCAAAATTTTGTTGCCGATTGAACTGAAGAAGATTTCCTACATATTGTACCTTTGGATGAATTTTATATTTATGTGATACGAAAACCAAACCACCAAAATAATCGAATATGGGCAAAAAATATCGAAGACGTCAGCATCGATGAAAGATATCATGAAATAATTCACGACGCAAGATGTATCGGAGTTTTCGTCATGTTTACTGCAAAACATGTGATTTCATTTCTTCGCGATCCATCGAATGTTCTTGATATGAATGAAGTGATATTTCTTCACGATAAGGCACCTTGCATGAAAGCCAATGCAACACAGCATCTTCTAGAAGATGAAAACGTGAAGTTCTGGGGGAATTCAATTTGGCCTGGCAACAGCCCTGACATGAATCCTACAGAAAATATTGGTGCAATTATTAAAGATAAAGTTGAAGAATTGATGGCGAATGAAGATCGTCGAAACAGATATAATTATGATGTTCTCAAAACTAATCTTGAGAGTACGCTCGAAGATGGCACAGATCTTTTCGTTGATTTATTGTGCTCAATGAAGAAAGGATTTGATGCTCTCAAAGCTGTTGAAGGAGGTCATACAAATTTTTGAAACTTTGTCAAAAAAACGTGTTTGTGAGCATTTTATATTACCAATAAATTGAAGACTCTATGGCCCACAATTTAAATGAGTGAGTGGTATGATAGCTTTTTCATAGATTCAAGATTGTACTATCCATGATATTTTAATATATAGTACCGGATATCTTCATAATGTCATAGACAATATTTGCTCTAATCACACCCACAGATGCTGTTTTTTACGGGCTTTAATTTGGTATAAAACAGTTGGGGATATCATTTGCTCTTCAGGTCTTAAATTCTAGAGGGGGGGGGGGGGGGCGAGCGTAATGGTTTTTTAACACCCTGTAGAAGGAAAAACAATTAGTATCCTCAGGGTTTCTGATTGCTTTGAAAAGTGAGAGGGGATAAAAGTTTGGGAGAAAGTACGACGACATCTGAGTTTCTGGAAGATTTTGTTGACAGAAAATGTTTTTAATCAATTTTCTATTAGAAAATGACAAGAACCACGAATCAGTCAAATTTCTTCCTGAATTTACCATGAAGCTTCAAAAACTTTGACAGAAAGTATTAGAAATTTGCGCAGAAGGTCGACGATATTGTCGATTTTTGATGTGGGAAATCTCCTCCATAATCGAGAAGCCTGTTTCTGTGTTCAAGCAATGTGTAATTAGCAGTGATCTTATATTGAACAATCTAATTTGTTAGTCTCATATTTGGTCTCAGATCTGTTTCGGGTTCTGATCTAAAAGATTTATATTTTCAGTCATTTTTTCTGAATGTTAATTTGAAAGTGGCTGGGTGAGAATGGCGCAAGACACTCGTCCTCATTCATACCCTCAAAAGTGCCCAAGTCTCTGTTTCATCATCAAATAATAACTGGCAATAACGAAGACAAGCTTTAGGAGCAAGTTGTCGAATATGGGAGGCGATCAAAGCATGAATATGAAATAATGTTCCAATAATAGTACAAAAATAGGCTAAATGACAAGTACTTCGTTGTTGTAGAACAGTCTTTGATAGAATAACAATAATTTGACCAACAGAAGTCGAAATCGGATAAAACATACTCAAAACATCGAATAAATTGACTATCTACAGATGAAGACGACAGATAATCAAATTGTATATACTAGCATCTATGTTATATCCGACACTAAGGGTCAAAACCTATAATGGAGAGTAAACATAGAGAAAATTAGTCATATTGTATACAATAAGATAGATTGAACATAGATGTTTTTCGTAGAGCTTTTTGAGTAAATAAGCACATGTCACAGTTCTTCTGTAGTTATTTGATGTTCTCGCAGAGACTCAAGTAGAGACGTACGGGACAAAGCTTTTTCGGTTTCGAGGAGTCTAGTAATGGTAACGAATAAACTACTAGAAGCAACTTGACACTTGCAGATATCTAATCTATAGTTATGCATTTTAATTTGGTCGAATAAGGTTCCTTGGTACTTGTTCACGACGAATTCGATAGAGTGAATGACTGAAACACGGTAGTCATAGGATGAATTTGAGAAAAATATCGGGTATGCCAGAAAAAATGGACCTCTCGGTATTTTGAGGATATCTCTTTCGATATCCGTTGGTTTTGATATTATCTTTCTCAATGAAAAGATTCGTCTTTTAATTCTCTACAAATATGGTATCTTTTTTTCTTGTTATAATTATTGTTCAGCATTTGACGAAGTTTAGTTCAAAAAATAGTCGGAGAAACAGTATTTTTTGTAAAGCAAGTTTTTCACATCATAGATTGTAGTTGTTTAACCCTAGAGCTGGCGACATAAGAAAAGGAAGAAACGATTTTGCAGCAAATTTATTTGTTTTTTCTGAAAGAGTTCTATAGCATGCCTTAATAAAATAATGATTTGGGATGCCCACGGTGCGTAACGTTTGTTTTTACGCAAATGCGTATGAAAAACATACACTATGAATGATTAATTTAGTTCACGCGAAGATGAGACTCCTGCCGTATATATACGTTGGTGACAGCTAAAGGGTTAATAGACATTTCTTTAGATATTTCCTTTTTTCCATTCGCTAGAATGCATGAATTTACTTCAATTTGAATAGATCATTGTGTTTAAATCTGGAGTATGTGACAGTCAAAACTCTTTATCTAATATAGAGAAAATATTGTTTTTGCATCATTATCTGAGTTAGTGACGGATAGCAGGTTTTGCATCAACTCAATCTTTTCTGAAGTTTTTATTTCTATGAATTCTATCAAGTGGAAAAAAGTAATATAAACAAAAAGGTCCATTAAACAACTGCAATCTATAAAACGCATGACCATTTTTGTCTTGAATTTTGCTTCCGAATAATTTTCAAAATTGCTCTAGTTTTAAATGAATTATCAAGGACTCGTCATACAATTTTTATCACATTTTGAATGAAATTTTTGTTGGAAACAGGTTTGATCGACCAATATTTAAACAAGCAAAGATTCGGATCATGTTCAAAGTACATCTCATATCTTATTTCTTGTTACCCATAAATTAGGAACAAGAACTTTGAAGGAATTGGTTTAGAGTTGATCGATATATCTTGTCGATAACATTTCTCATTCAAGTTTGTTTTAGAAAAGAATAAGTACAAGAACAAGTTCAGAAATACAAGAATATGTTTCGAATCAGAGTCAAGTCATTGGAGCGTTCAGTTGTACATATGAAGATACGGCTGGCTTGTGAATAGTCATTTTGAAAAAAGGAAGATTCAGAAAGATTTTTGAAAAATTGCTTTGGAGGATAGCTTTTGACAAAGGAGGAAAAGGGAGGTTATTACTTTTTACTGTAGGAAAAGAATTTTCGGTATTTGAGACATGTCAAAGTATCTAAATATTACGAAACAAGAAAGTTATATAAACTTTCAACCGCATACAGTTCTCAGCAGAGGGCAAAATAGAAGATTTACATGTGTCGAGGGAGTAATCTTTTCAACTATATAGCTATATCGATAAGGACAAGATTTTCGAAATAAACAATATCTACTGGCTGATGCGCTTCTTATTCAATAGATATATAAACATAAAAATCATAAATTCATGTAATGAATTTAAATTACTTATAATCAATCCATTAAAGAGCCTAAACTACGTAGTTCTATGTTAAAACCTATCTAAATTAGCAATTTCTAAGGAAATATTTATATTAGATTCTGAATATATGTCAAAAAGATATTATTAGCAATGTTTTACGTATTTTTTTCCATTAGGAAGAGGAAAACATGAAATAACTTGTAATATTTTGTCTAAAAAACATGTTCAATGCTTGCTATTCGTCAAGCAACTAAGCTTAACTTTCTTTTTAATTGTTACTTGCGGTAAATATGAGTTGCAAATTTAAACCATGACATTGTTAAAGGAAACAACTAACTCTGTAAACAACGCTCTCTCAGCATTCGTGAATGAGTATATTCAGTAAACACTAATCTTTTCAAATACCATTGATGAAGTATTTCTTACTTCTCTCTTTACTAATCTCTTTTGCAAAACATTTCTTTGGCAATTATTAAATATAAGGATACCATATCGACACATTCATGTATTGAACAAGATATTTTCGGATGCTAAAGTAGAATTATAACAAGAATCATAAGATACACAAGATTCTTAACAGATGCAAGGATGCGGATTAGATCTGCTATAAGAATAGGTGTTTATCGAATTCTCCTATTTGATTAGAGTACGTTTCTAACTCATCCCAGAGTAACTATCGTGGATACAGACAATTGTACCAAATAGTTTGCAAAAATATGTTTAAATCAATGTTTCAACTGCAGAATTTCATAACAAAAGTAGCAAAAAGGAGGAAAAGGAGGACGTCAGCATGGAAAGGAGGAGAAGGAGGATATATTTTGAAAAAAGGAGGGACATTCACAAGCCAGAGGTACGGATATGAGTCAGCGGCGGTAATCATGATGTGCTATTTTTGTGATCGCCAAAAGCCATTGTCTTCCTAAACGTCGAAACGTAACATAGCTGGTTTCTTTTGATGCACTCGAACATCAAGTCGTTTGAGTTCAGATGATAAAATTCGTTGTCATTCATTCGGATTGACAATGCATTCACAGAAGAGTGTGGCTGTGGGTATAGGTGTTAGTGTCTCTTAGCGAACATTCACACCCACACTCCCCGATGATGAGTTAACACTTTAAAAAGAATTGAGTATTTATTTCTTTTTATTTGGTCTTGATCAAATAAATTCTTTAAAAGATAATTATTCCTCGAAAATGATTATAATATAAAATCTAACGAGAAATTTTTACGACCTAATTACCACATTACAACATCCGTAAGATTTGCGAACTTCAGCAATATCAGTGTCACTTAGCTTGTCACGATCACCACTTT
>CAJNOL010005857.1:0-10543 GCA_905250125.1 Rotaria sordida | reverse complement strand
TCATTTTTAACTTGTTGTTTCGATCGAGTATTTGCAGCCATGACTGATAATCAATAATTTACTTAACGGCACACCCCTTTTAACGAAGGAGGTTCCACAAACACCGCTGTCACCACTGTAAGATACTGCACCCAAAAATAAAAGAGAGAAGATATTAAGGTCAGTGAGTTCGTTTCACGTGCAATATCTGACCGAATGTTTATTCTAATAATAAAGGAAAAAAAAAAGAAAAACAACAAAACAGAAAAAAGAAAAAAAAATAGAAAAGGAGGACGTGTATATAATGAGTGGACAAACTATAACAACAATAAAATAACAATAGGGGTCAGGGCCTAACAAATTGCTATTGATTACGAGATGTTCAAATAGGGTGTGGGTGTGGGTGTGTTTATAGCTACCATGATACTCTAGGTATTTCGATGTTGCTGAAACATCTTGTCAAGCGTGAATTTTTTATATAGGAGGACACGATTTTTAATGAAGAATGATATCGGAAATGGCATTGCTTCTTTTAGAGCGAAGAGCTTTGTCTATTGGTTTTTTGTTACATAGCATAGTATGGTGCGAGGAAAGGCTATCTAAAATGTTTGATGTTAATGACGAAGATAATTTTCGGTTTTTGTTGTCGGATGCTAGAGTGAACAGAAAAAAACCATTTCTTCGTCGGAACTTAGAAGACATTGTCATTTTTTCAAGGATATCAAAACCACTTGTTGTTGCGTGTGGAAGATAACTGGCATAGAAGGTTTTGATTGTTTGACAGAGGGTTTGTCTTCCTTTAGGTTTGTTCCACTATACGGAGAATAATGATGTTCCATTTCTGTAACTGTATTCTAAGTCGGATCTAACTTATCTGTATTTATGTCTGATCGTGCAATATGTGCCTGTTGTGCTGTGTATCGATGTGTTAGGATCGAGCCGTATCAATAACTTTTCGCACTACTATGTTTCGAGTTAGTTACACGTATTTCTTCTTCTCATACATGTCCGTCGCCCTATTTTCAATGGTGGACTTCTCATATCTATGCTCAATTTTTAGTTCTATCCTTAATTTCTTGTATCTATTGGTAATCTCTAATTTCTAAGTTTGACGCCTAATTTCTATTCTTAACCTGTTACATCTGTATTTAACATATTCACTATGGGAGTTAAAACTGGTCGAATTATAACCGATCAACTTCTAGGTCAAAAAGTTATTTCGGTTACAACTATCAATCTTGGTTATAACTACCAACCATAGTTATAACTATCAACTACAGGTATAACCATAAATTGTTCCAATTTCATGAACATAAGTAACATTTATTTCTTTTCTTTGCCAGCTAGCGAGTGCAGTAAAGCTACATTCTTAAGTATAGTTTTGTTATTTTATTTTTGACTTTTAACATGTTTTTATTTTCCCTAGACTGTAAAGATAGGGTCTAGAAACGGGAATTCATCCGATTGCACGTATCGTTTTTGTCGGTAACATGGCATAAACGACTAGTTTTTTGGCATAAACGACCAACTTTTTGGCACAAGCGGCCAACTTTTTGATCCAAACGACTATTTTTTTGGCACAAGTGACCATTTTTTCGGACGGAGAGCCAATTTTTTGATAAAAATGACCACTTAACTATGGCACAAGCGACCATTTTTTTGTTACAAACGGCCACGTAAGTATAGCACAAATGATCAGGCAACTATAGAAAAAAAGATGATAACGTATCTACTGCATCAATCACCAGGTAGTTAAGGTAAAGGGTGTGGGTGTGGATATGAACACGAGAGAAGACACCTACACCCCGATTTTAATCGATTATAATCGATTGTTGGTTCGAGTTTAATCAGAATCAACTACTTTTAATCGATTTTTACCGATTTTTCTTTCGAAAATCGATTTTAATCTGATTTTTAGACTTATTTTCTTACGTGGGCGGAATTCATCGGACTGAGACAGGTTCGACAAAATTCGATACCGTACTGGCGATCTGCGATAGCATGGTTCAGGATGAGATGTTTAGTGGTAACGAATAGAGAAAAGCTTGAATCAGCTGCTTACGTAAACCAGCCGCTCAACCACCAAGAATATCTATTGATTCGGATCAATGTTATGAGTACTCATAATATTAATCAGGATCGATGAGTGTTCTTTTTGGTTAACTGATTGATCGACGTAAACAACTGATTCAATCTTTTCTCTATTCTTTATCATTAGATATCTCATCCTGAATGACTCTTAACTGTCCTGAGAATGACAGTTGAACTACCGAAACGTCGACTGGATAACTTAGTAAAAGAAAAATAAATATCAATGAAAGAATGTTTTTTTCGGAATGAAACTCAAGACCATTCTCAATGCAATCAAATTCTTACTCAAATTATCACCCATCACGAAATAAAAAGAACATACACCTTTTCCGAGAAAAAAAATTTGGGATAGATTTGTAGGAAAGCAATTGAATAGTTTTTTGTGTCAATGTAAGTTGATTGCATTCACTCGTTCATTTGTAGAAAGAGTATCAACAGCATGAATTCATTTACACTATTGCTACCAGTGCTGATTTGTCTGATCGTCTTAGGATTTGGATATGCGAGAAGTAATTTTACAATAAAAGAAGTGCTGTATTATGTGTAGGAGTGTCGCAAGATGGCCAGAAAGCTTTGGGACACAGAGGGAAATGCCGATTCAACAGTGCTTGATACTGAGTACCTGGAGGGACCTAGGCAGCTTTTTTCAGCGGAGAGAGAAATGGATCCAGTTGAGGTTTATGTTTTCCCTTATGCTGAGTTTTATTGCCCATACATCCTAGAGAATCCTAAAGGAACGCCTGGTCATGAGCATCGACCAACAATGTAACAATCATGTGATAAGAAGTATAAAAGGAATGAGAATAGAGAAGAGTAAGAGACAGGAGTAGCGATATGATAATAAATTATGGAATAGATCTATCACTGAAATGCTAACACCTACTTTTGCAAAATCCATCGAAAAAGGGGGTGTCAGTATTTTGGTTATAGATTTTCAGGAACACATTTTTATGAGCTCGAACAGATCTCAAAATCTTTAAAACAAATTTCTCTTCAATTTAAGATGTCGTTCGCCTCTCTATGACTTGTCCTTTCGGAGTTATGGTCAAAACAAAATGAGCAAAAACGTAATGTTGTTACACTCTGTCGCTAGCGTTACGTGGACAAGCCGAAGGAAAAGTTAAAGTCGACTCCGTCTTTATGGAAAAAGTTCTCACTGCTGCTGCAGCCGAAATATAGGATTTCAGCATGACTTATCAACAAACAGCCTTCAAAAGGTAGTTGACTGCAATCTCTATACGAAATTACCTTTGACACACAGACAGACTAGGTGTATCAACTACTCAATATTGATCAAACCAGATCAACTTGATCAGAACGTTTGAAATAACATATTTCGTGATACACTAGATCATTGTAGAAGTTTTCAGTTCAATTTCTGTTGGATTATTAGGTAAAACTCTATGCGTCTAATCCTTAAGAGCCAGGTACAGAAGTACTAAAGTATCGAAATACCAGTCACGAACTTTATTCTCGTTAAAAAGTTCATCGGTTCTGTTTGACACGCTCTGTCGAAGAGAGGATAAGTAACACTGTTTTAGCTATATTCTTCCACACTCATTAACAACCGTGTTCCACTAGATTCTAGATAGTGATAGCTTTACAAATTTTTCTTGTGGAATGCTTGTCTCCTTTAAACTTGCCTAATAGATTGTTTTGTCTATGAGATTCTATTTCAACTGAATTTCACAAGGAATTATATTCCTTTTTCCATTTCCATAGGTGCATCATTCCAAAAAATAATAGATCCTGATACGTCTGATATGAAGCAGAATGCTTATTCTCGCTCTATTCGTATCGAGGATCCACATGTCCTAGTTTATCTTGGCGGTGTTACGATTATCTCCGACGTTAAAACCAATCGTTCTCTGGAAAACGATTTTGAAGGTCAAATGCGAGACATCTTTGTCCGAATCAATCAGACATTGGCAGAAGTACACAATGGTGACTTGGATGACATAGTAGCAATGACCGTGTTTATACTAGACGCAAACCTTTGTGGGCGCTTTATTCAAATTCGAAAAGAAGTTTTCGATGGACCCGATTTTCCTACCAGTACTTTGATTACGGTTCGAGGTTTCTTCGATCCTAGGATGCTGATAGAGATGCAGGCTACTGCTGTGATGGCACCTTCAATGAACCATCATTTGCGAGCATCTTTGTTTTGGACCGTGTCTTTCGCCTGCTTTGCTAGTTTTCCGAAATATGTGCTAGCTATAAAATGAATGTCATAAGATGTGTATTTCTTAGGTCCTGGAAATTCGTTAGATTCCGTAAGAACATTGTATTCTGTGTATTTCTTAGGTTCTGGAAATTCGTTAGATTCCGTAAGAACCTTGTGTTCTGTGTATTTTTTATGTTCTGGAAATTCGTTAGATTCCGTAAGAACCTTGTGTTATGTGTATTTCTTATGTTCTGGAAATTCGTCAGATTCTGTGAAATCCCCTGATTTTATAAACTCGCTGGACTCTTCCAAAAGATGGATTCTTTAAATTCGCTGATAGAAGTAGTTGGTTGAGTTTAGGTGAATGAAAGAGGGATTGAAACAAGTTTATTGAAAAAAAAAAACACAAAAGGAAAAAAAGAAACACAGAACAAAAAAATAGAAACACAAAACAAAAAAAGGAACAGAAAACAAAAAAAAAGAAACACAAAAAAAAAAAAAAAAGAAACACAAAACAAAAAACTAAGGTAAATTGTTCTTGTTGAGATAGACTGCTTGAATCTTCCTGCAGCTATATTTGAAGAAGTCGCGATTTGCCTCCGGGTGTTGTAAGCCGTGTTCGCAAGGATCAGCCTGAAATATACAAAATTCAGCAGCAGTATTTCCGTAAATGTGTAACGTGATACCTGCACATTTGGTTCGAGCATAATTGACTTCTTTTTTTTCGACGCAGAGATGGTCTTCTGATAGGCAGCCCATTGTATCGCAAAGATGTGAGGCTGAATAGAAATATGACTAAGTTACAATATCAAGAGAAAAAAAGTGAACTAACCTTGTAAATGATTTTTTTTTATTTAAGAGCAGCGGAAAACGGTGACCTAAAACAGAACGAAGAATAATATGATGAGATAGTATCGATAATTTGTTGATATTTTTTGATGCGAAGAACTTGTTGAACCGGTTTTATACTGATTTTGGCCAGGCTTTGCCATTTAAAAGTAAAGTAACTTTTGGGGTAGTCAGGTGGAGGTCGATTGAGGTGATGTTGTTCAATTTTGCATTTCATCCATTTTGTAAAGAAAGCACCTAAATGAAAAGGTAGAACTAAGCTTATTTAGTCATAATATTACTCACCGTTTAGTGGTCGAATACTTTTCATTGTTGCAAGTTGATCGAGATCGAGTGATGAGTCGATGTGTCGAGGATTCACTAAATCAAGATGAAGACCAGGTTGTTAGCGTCAATAGAGGTCACTCTATTACCGCTAACTGTACAGTTGTGATATAGTGACTTTCCTCTTTTCTCTCTATAGTTCATATATGTAGTTCCATTGGATTGTCCACTGTTTATATATATATGTTTTTTCCCTTTCCTCTTCATCTATGAGTCAGTTGTTGTTTTTCTTCTTTCCCGGTGATATACTTATTATTATCATTATTGTTATTATTATCATATTTGTTATTATTTCTTCCTTTTGTTACCTTTCTCTTTCTTTTCCATTATATTATCATTCTCATCCCCATTGTTATTAATAAAACATTAACCGGTTAATTAACCTATTCTCTTCATTTATCATTACAAGGTCTGGTAAGAATGTTTATTTACTTTTACGTGAGATCTCTCGTTCCCGTTGCAGACCGGGTATTTAATATTTGATTGTTTTCTGGCCTAACCTTAGAGTGGGGCAAGAGTCTAAGACATTCCCATAAACGAGAACCTCACACAGGTGGGAGTAAAGCTGTTGTAAAATCATTTATTTCCTGAGGTTTGAGAGATTTAAGAAATTGTTGTGGATTTGTTGTTGAAGGTGCCATTTAAAATTATTCAATGTTGTTTAACTTGATAGTGGTGTGTATAGCGGACGTTATATGCACATAGTATATATATAGACATTGAATTCATCGAGTGTTATGTTTTGTGAATGATCAAAATTGATCACTAATGGTTATTGTCAAATAGATAAACTAATTAACGGTAGAGAGGAAGTGGTGAATAGCCAATTATGATTAGTGGTGTGTGTCACTGAAATAGAACGATCATATTATAAGTCAGAACATTCAATAATAGTGATAGACATTGTTAACATTCAAGCTAACGTATTCAATTTTTTGTTTCTGATTTTTTCGTTGTTTTTTGTTTCTTATTTATTTATTCTTTCGTTGTTTTTGTATATTTACTCTTTCTTATTTCTTATTTATTTTTTGTTTCTTTTTTTTTTGTATATTTATTCTTTGTTTTCTTTTCGTTATTTCTGTATTTTTTTTCTGCTGTATCTTGATTGTGTGATTGTTCAAAAATTATGTTTCCTGTCAATGTTTTTTTCGTTAATCCGCGTAATCATGATTGGACCGACGCTGGGAATTTTTATTTAGCACAAATTTTGGCAGCTAATCCATATCCAACAGAACGTGAAAAAGAAGAAATTGCAGTGGCGGTGGGATTGCCGTATAAATCAATAAAGGTGAGCAAAAAAAAAAAAAAGGTCACCGGTTTTTGCATTTTTTTAGAACAAGCTCAAGGATGCTAGACGTGGTGCTCGACTAGGAAGAGCACGCGTGAACGTGGTGGCACCCGTAATTCCGGAAGCAGAAGTCGTGGAACAAGAAGTTGGTGTGGGTCAAACATTTCTCCGGATGATTAGCAAGGCACAATGTGAGCAAGTGTACAAACAAATGAAAGATGCTGGCGATTATCTTCAGCTCATCAACCCACGGCATATCAAACCAGCATTAACCATGGAAGAGTTAAGAAACATGACTGGTCCCAAAAATTGTGATGGTAAGTTTGTTTCATTTTTTTATTATTGTTTTGAGTTCTGTCTTCAGGTCCTCACTTTGTGGAATGGCTATCCCGTTTAATAATGAAAAGATGCCTATCAGAGCCACAGCTAGAAAGAGGAATAGTGCTGTACAAGAATAGCAAAACATTCCGCGGCCTCACCAAGCAAATTAATAAATGCTGCAAGCAATTTAAAAAAGAACATATTTCAATTCAAAAGCATCATATCATCCTCTGAATCAAGGAAGATAAGCTTCCACCGTTATCGCCGCGAACCGACTGCATGGCAGGTAAAAGAAAAATCTTTTATATCATTCATCTTAGATTGATTTCTGTTTCTTTTAGGGTCACACTTGTGCGAGACAAATGGTTGCATATCAGAAGAGCATATTGTCCTCGAATCAATGAAAATCAATCACAACCGGGCACGCTGTGCTGGAATTATTTTGACCATCTCTCCAGCAACACCAACATCACCACCACATATTTTAAAAGCAAAACCGTGTTGACATGGCCTCAATCATCCTATATCGGACGGTGATGACTTTTTGTTTAGTTGTCGAAAAATTCAATGTATATTTCTTGATCAAATTTCACTTGATTTTTTAAATAAACAAAAATAAAAAATAATATCATTTTCAAAATCATTCTCAAAATATTAAAACACTGTTAGCTCACTTCGACGAGCTTACGTTTCTTTTATTTATTTTATATATATCTAAAAATGTCCTTAACAACACGTACATATATATTACAAGAGACAATAGCGAAGAAAAAAAAGAAAAGAAAAAGAATAACAATTTCAAAGAAAGAGAGAGAGAGAGAGAGAGAGAGATAGATAGAGGAGGTGGATCGAGGCCTGTAACAATCCTCCCCTCTTAGGAGATGTGTGTCCTCACATATTGAGATATTGTACGTTCATGATCAAATGTTGTTGATGAACATCGAATGTTGATTCGATGAAGTTGATATAATAATTCTTGTCCATAAACTGTTGAATTTTCAATTAAATTCTTAACTATCCATATTGTTGTCGATGAATTCATATCATTAACATCTTGTATATGTCTTAATGTAAAATGTGTTGGAATAATAAATAAACCTAAATCAATTATAATCCAATTAAAATTATGATTTATATTTTCATTATCATCTGTTGATGATGTATATGAAATTATATCAGATAATTGTTGAGATGAATAATTATGACCGGAACAACTAACATTAGTACCAATCTAATATAAAATTCCATCTTGATTAAAATCGTTTGTATATGTAAATGTTAATCGATTATCTAATTTTAATTGTTTAACAAATTCAAGATGACTATGAGGATAGTCATACCATTGTTTTGAAACCATTGATGCAAGAAGTGTTTTTAATTGTCCTATTGTTGTTAATGGTTCAATTTTTAATGATTTTCTAGTTCTATCAGTAAATAATTGTTGTTGATTTTTATATTGAAAAATTTCTTTTTTTTTTCATATATACCAAGTATGTGTGATGCATATTTATCTGGTACCGTTTGCTATAATTGTATAAGTAATTCACCTAAATCATTACGTTCAATAGATTGTTTTAATTTATTTTACCATTCAATAGGATTATCATTTACAATAAAACCACCTAATGAACCAGGACATAAACGTGTTTCAATATCTTCAAGATCATTTTTAAATGATGATATTATATCATTTGATGTTTGTGGTTGTTGATCATTGTATATTTCAGTATTTGAAATAGATTCTTCAGATTGATATTCTATAGAATTTTTATCTTTTTTTATTTGTTCAAATTTTATATGTAAAAGTGGCATAATTTTTTAATATTTGTTAATAAATTATGTTCACGAATACCACGATCATTTAATGATTGAATTAATTGTTAAATAATTGTTTCATTATTCTATGTCCACCATTATGATCTTGTGATTCACGAAGATAATGTTGTGTACCTAAATCAATAAAAATATGATTGGTGTTTTTGTTTACCCTGTTTTTCCAATGGTTGTTTTGGAGCTTTTGGTTGTTGATTTTGTCGTTTGTTATTTTTGTTTATTGTTGTTATTGTTGTCGAAGTTGTTTGTTGTTATTATTTATTTATTTATTTTTCATAGGTGTTGCTGTTGTCGCTAATTGTTGTTGTTGTTGATGTTTTATTTAATAATTTTTTAATAATCTATTATTATTAATTTTTTTAATTTTAATAATTTAATTTTAATTTTTAATTTTAATTTTAATTTTTAATTTATTTAACCCCAACGTTGTTCATATTGTTTTTTGGAGAAATAATTAATTGGCATTTTTATTCTTGCTTGTTCTTGTTCAGTTTCAGATTTAAAACCAATTAATACTTCTTTTTTATGTCGATTGATTGTTAATTGATGGCTTGTATAAATATCATCGTCCTTCAATTGAGCCCTAATTTTTTGGTAATCATATCGGTGGTAAATGGGCCTTTTTATTTTGTGTTGAAAATTGGGATGATATTTTTGTTTCCATTTTAACTTCAGGTTTTTCTTTCTTTGTTTTTCAGATTTTGATAATTTTGTTGTTGTTGTTTCTTCTTGTGCTTGTTGTTGTTCTTGTGCATTAAATTCGTTCATTTCTTCTTCAGTTGTTTCAATTGTTAAATAATTTTGTTCATCGAATTTTGGTATTAATATTTGAGGTGGTTTATCAAAATATGGCATTAATATTTGAGGTTCTTCATCATCGCTAATGTCGGATAAATTATCAATATTAAATGTAATATTTGTTGATGCTGTTGTTGGTGTTGGTGTTTCGTAACTTGTTTGAATGGTTGAGTCCGATGGATATATCATAAAATAAAGTTTTGTGACGGCGGTACAGTCAGCCACGGCATATGTTATCATTGATATACGTTTTTCTTTTTCTTCATTTGTATTGTAATGGTTCTTACTAAACAATTTTGTCTTCCATGTATTGAGTTTGAAGTCCAGTCCACAGCTCCACTTGTTAACTGTTTCGTTCTTGTCCAGAAATTGTTGAAAAGCTATATTAACTGCATCTTGTAAGGACCAGGTGGTTTGTTTCTCACGACTTTCCCTTTCGGGATGCGTGATACTTGGAGATTTGTTGTACCAGTCACTAAAACGATCCTGTAAATTTATTGCATTTTTAACCTTACCTTTTTCAAATAATCCACATGAATGAAAATTTTTAAATTCATTGTCAAATGGTCCCCATGTAATTTTTGTATTTTCATCATGTAATATGATTGAACATAGTTCCTTGATTTTCTTGAATAATAATGAATCATGATTTGGTAAGTAAAACATTTCAATTAATACTAATGTTGATTCTTGAATTGAATGAATAAACTGGATTTGTACGAGAGCACCTTTTGCTACCTTGTTTATTACTTGTGATTCTGTGTCGATTGTATATATATATGTTGTTTTTGCCATCATTATTAATTCTTCTATTGTTTCGATTGATGAATAATGATGAAGATGAATAACTGTAAAATTTGATGGTGATTGAAAAGGCGGATATTCTGCCCGTAGTT
>CAJNOL010005855.1:0-10552 GCA_905250125.1 Rotaria sordida | reverse complement strand
CACATCTACGTGAGACACGCAACCACATTTTTGCCAATTTCCACACGTATCTCAGGAAAGAATACTCTACAACACTAACAGCTTTATTTAATTTTAAGTTCTTCTAATTAAGTTATCCAGTACCATAATTTTCATATTCTTGAGGGGTGAGAGGGTGAGGGGTGAGAGGGTGAGGGGTGAGAGGGTGAGAGGTGAGATTAAAAATGAGATTAAATAAATTCAAACCAATCATACGACATGTTTCGACTATTGCTCAAATAGTCATCATCAGGTATGTTTAGAATTTATTATAACTACATTAAATTAATCATAAGCTATATAGAAGTATGAAATACTCTTAACAAGAACATAAGATTAACCCTTTAACGGGCGAATTTAGGATAGCTAAGTTCTATCGATGTCGATAATGCAGTCAAATAGACCATGATCCAGATCATCGTGCAGGAGGTTGTGAGTGTTCTTGGGTATGAATAAATTATTCACATTCACATCCACGCTTATACTCTGGTTTTGTATCAAATGGATGATACAACAACCACGTACTATACAAACTAAGCAACAAGGTCACCGTAGTATCATCGTTCTTTCTACCAGAGTCGTTAATTCTAGTTTATTATAGTTCTGAACTCGAAAACAAAAAGTGGGACATATATGTCTCACCGCCTGTCAAAGGGTTAATCTGTAAAAACGTAGTTAAATCTCACGTAATGGTGAGATTAAATAAATTCAAACGATACATACCCATTTATTTATTGTAAGAAGAATCATAGTAGTTTCAGTTTCGAAATGAGAAAAAATAGCTATGAAGTAAAAATGATATAATATGCTGTAGAAGCTCGAGCTTTTAAACTGTTGATGAGAGAAAGAGAGGAAGAGAGAAAGTGATAAATCCTGTTATCTGATTAGCCAAAAAAGATTTTTTTGCTATAAGCAAAAGATGAAGATAATATAAACAATATGACAATTTGAGTGATGTATAAACTAAACGCATCATTTTGCTTGTCAGTCAAAGGGGCTAATGGAAAGATAAACTATATTCATCATTTGGAATGTCAATCAAAATGACTATTTTACTGAAAAGTAAACTAAACTCATCATTGGAAATGTCAGTCAAAGGGAATACCATGCAGACTAAACTCAACTCATTCTGTTAAATATCTAGCAACAGCATGGCTCATTAGGATAGTTTACAATATCAAGTAAACATAATAAGATGAACGAGGGTGAGATTGATTTATGACAGAATGACTGTCATTTGTGACAAACGCTAATATATAAAGTGGTGAACATAAATTTAGGACATTTTTTGTTTTTGCTATAACTCAGCCGCATATATAGCTAGAGACTTAATTCTTTCATGGTTAGAAAGATCTTGTTAAGGACTACGTAACCTGAAAAAATAGTCAAAATCAGATGTGTTTTGGATGAGTCATCGCGAAAACAATTTTATCCCAGCGGACATAAATTTAGGACACTTCTAGTATTTTGAAGTATTTTGCATTTTTTGATATAGCGATTTTGTTTAAAAAAATTGAAACATACATCAATCGATGCAGAATTGAATAGGTTATCTTTTGGTAAAAAGTACTTTTTGAATAGTATTAGTTTTAATTAATTAATATTAATTATACTTGATTAATATTAATCAACGAATATCGAAAAATTTTCTTTCAGTTTTTAACTTTCAAGTATATCATTAGAAAGAGCGTTAAAAACTGAACAAAATGGTATATTACTTTTGCTAAAACAATTCGTTTTAGTAAGATTTTAATAGGAAAGAAAATAATTTAGTAAATCTTACTAGTATACTGCACTGTTATTTCAGTATGGTTGAACTCTATAATGCAACTTCAAAACTTGGGATTAGTGTATTCTGTAGAGCAGACCTTACACTTTCGAATGAGATCTGGCTGCCTTCGAAATCACGTGTCGTTAAATCGGTACAACGATTCCAAGTTTCACAAGGGATTTCAGTGATATTTTCCAGTAGTTTCCATCCCTAGAGAATATACTGAGTTAAGGGTACCCGAAAAATTACCCTGCTACCAGTATGTCACAGGAACTTTTGGGTGCCAAAGTACTTATAGGTACTCTCAAGTACCTAAGTGGTACTTTGACAGGTACTCTGCTACAAAATGTATAGTAACTGGGTACTTGAAGATACTGATCAGATACTCAATTGGGTACTATTGTACAGTATTTCTAGGTACCCTGCTACCAAAATTTTAGTACGTTCAGGATCGAACCTGACCTTTCACTTTTTGCATTTTTTTCTCTCAAAGCGATTCATTACATTTTTTTGATTTTATTATATTTAATTTTTTCAATTTCGAAAACTCAACAGGTCAAATTTCGAGATCTGACCGAACTTGAGTTGGTTGGGTATCCATGAGACCACCTCAGGATAGTCCGCTCTTAATCTACGATCAAGATCGGATAGTTCTCGACTAAGAAATAGTGAAGAAATAATTTAGTAAACATTCGTATGAAAGCAGACTAATTTCTTCTATTTTGCTCAGTTGTTTATATGGAGCCGTGCGCGAAAAAGAAAACGGTGAATGAATAGTTGCTACGCAGAACGCGACAAATGTAGAGTACCCTGTACAGTTTTCCTCAGTAAAATTACAGATGCGGGTATCCGTACCAGTACTTGCTCAGTGAGCGTACTTTTATGGGTACCTCTTGCAGTACCTACATCAGTATAATTACTGAGAACTTTCGAAGTACCCATTTTATGTATCCTGCTAAGACTTTCTCAGCACATGAGTACCCTGAACTCAGTACTTTCTCTAGAGATTCACACCTTCAACTTAAATTCAGGATATCTTAGTTCAATAGATTTCCTCATCAGAAAAAAAAGGTCTTCAACTTTCGAAAAAATTATTTTTATTTCTAAAAATAAAATATTGAACAGGTATGAAATTGATGTCATAATATTAATGAATAAATATTGTAGAACATAATTGATTACTTCAAATTTTTTAACCAGAAAAAAACAAAGAATAAATCGTTCTTAATTTTCAAACAATTATCAACTAACAATTTTCGTCGTATAAAATACTTTGATAAAACTTTCAATTTAATAATACTACTAAAGACATTATTTTGTCAATCAATATCAACAAACAACGAATATAATCAACTTGAATTATTATGAATAATAACGTTGAAAAGAAAATAATGGCTTACAAGAACACAAATACCGTTCATCAAGAGTCGATTTACTTATCCCTAGACTGACGGTTATGAGTATTCATACAGTTTGTTTTAGATGTAGACATGCGCTGAATAAAACGACAGATGAAAACAGGACACTTACGTAAGCTATGCTACATAAGGATTGGTACTTCCCAATATTCAATCATTTTTCAGTAATACAATTTCTTGGAAAAGTAACCTCTATCGGAAATATGAATAGTGTCTTATAATGCTTTACATGTCGGAATAATATCAATTCAGATTGTACCATTGACTCGTTTTCGAAATATTTTCATCGACTGATACTGCACTTTTACTAAATGTTTTTAAATTGTGGAAAATAAATAACACATGAAAGTAACGAGAGATGAATGCATTTATCTGTATGTATTTTTTTATATTTTCTCCTCCAAGTGATTCAATTTTAAATTTTACACAAGTTGTCAGTTAATTCCAAATTCCACAGGAAATCACTTTTTCTAAATAGATATTTAATAATCTATCTCCTTGTAGACATTCGTCTGAATTTCAAGACACATAACAAAAAAAGGAATTTTCTTTACTATTACTGACTAGTTTTCAGTATATATATGATACTGTTATTATGAATCAATGAAAGCTTTTTTATTCTTATAAGAAATTTACAAATTTAAGCAATTTACTCATATTTTTTTATTTCGTATGATTAAGTGACATACTTCTGATAATTCTCATTGATACTACTTGCTGTTCTAGATTGTCAAAGAAATTACTTCGATGCGACGAATTACTTCTACTTGTATTGTTAATCAATTTTCTGCTAATGAATATAACTAAATTAAGAACGCTTTTTTTCCAAAGTAATTTATGTGAGTGCTATTTGTAGTCAAAACAAAATTGTATTACATAGTTTAAGAAGAGGATTTTCGTTTATCATAATTCTATAGCCAAATTCACCTAAGGAGTTACAATCCATGAAACAATGATATACTCATATTTTCACAATTAAGCCAACTTTAATTAGACATCATAATCTATTAAAAATGCTTGGCAACTTCAATTTAATATAACTCATATTAACCTGTTAATTGTAATAGCAATAGCTACATGAGTAATATTTTTGTAATCTTTTCTGATGTCATTTAAATTATAATTATTAGATGTTGGATTTTACCATAGTTACTAACTCACTCTTTCTGACCATGGTTGTCACATGGTCATTTATACTGCAAAAATGGTGATTTTTACCGTAATTACTATACAGTAACTATGTTATAGACAGACAGACATACACGAATTTCCGTTTCTAGACTCTATCCTTTTAGTCAAGGGAAAAAAAACTACGAATAAACTTTGAAAGTTCTTTTTTCTAGATAATATAATAATTAAGGGCCTGGGTGTGGATGTGAGTGGACGTGGGCGTGAGATATAGTTGTTGACTTAACTCACACCCACATCCATAGGGTGGGGCGTGAGTGTGGGGTGTGGGTATGTGGGTGTGGGGTGTGGGTGTGGGGTGTGGAGTGTGGGTGTGGGGTGTGGGATGTGGGTGTGGGTGTGAAGTGTGAAGTGTGAAGTGTGAAGTGTGAAGTGTGAGTGTGGGTGAGAGTTCACTTTAGACCAGCCCACAACCATACTCCACATCCACGCACACGCACACCCACACCGATACCCCACACACTCACACCCACTCCACATCCACACCCCTTATCATCATTTCATAGCATTTAAAAAGAGTTATCGATTGATATATAAACTAACTTGGCGCTCCCTTTCTTTGGCTGAAGATGACTTGTCTCTATTCTCAGTTATAATCTATTTTTATTGACTTATGATCGTAAGCTATTTATAAGCCTTTGTGCATGGAAGTCGCATCGTATCGATGTGATTTTGATATTAAAATATTTCTTTCAACTAGTAGTAGTATTTGACAAGAAAAAATCGTGATTTTTGGAGGGGGCGTTTTTCAATCAGAATGACCCCCCTCCTTTATCTTTGACCTTTTTGGCCGTTCTGACATGAAACTGCTGGTTCGAATTTTTTTCATTTATTTTCGAAGTGATATTGAGCTCTCAGGGCTTCATTTATATTCGAACTCGAATTAAACAACTAATGGTACCCTCATTGTCATAAACCCTTCGGTTCATAAACTCTTGAAGGGTATATGTTCTCGACATAAATTCTCGGAGGGTTTTTGCTAATTTTTTTTTGCCGTGCAAGAGTTGAGTATCCTACGGCTTTTTACAGTGTATCTCCATTCGAACGTACATTCCTCCAAAGTTTTTTTTCGAAATTTATTTACGAAGATCACGAATCCACTCTTGAGGAAATAATGATTTGAATTTCAATCGAGCATCGGATGACTGTAGGTGCGTTGTTATTATTATGAGGAACTTAGTTCTATCTCTCTCAGAAATAAAGGTAAGGCTTTTTTTATTTATTAGTACCACATATCATTTTGAAATGGAATGTTTTTTGTTTTTTGAATTCAAATTTAAATCCAAATAATTATTGGAATGTAATCGTCGCGCTTATTATTACCGAGATATTCGTTGCATGAAGGGCAATAATGTTTATGTATTGCAAATTGTTCCGGACAGCAGGCTAGCCAAAAACAACTACCGCAGAAGCAACCACCCAATATAGTCAGGAGGACGAGAATACAGGTGTTTCCACAATCACTCGTTTTAGAACGTACAACAGTGGTGATTTGTTGGCGACAGTTTGGACAAGTCATGAGTAACGGATTGGCACCATATTTACCTCTGAAGACGGTCGATTGTTCAACTGCTTCTCGACTTCGCTGAGCCATGGCAGGGAATGTTGCTGATGTCAAGATACTATCGGTAGATTCTCTTCTGGGCGTACAAAGTTTGATGCTCGTTCTATAAATAGAACAAATCATTTTTCGTATAAATACTCTTTAATTTAGCATGAATTTCCGTTCTAAAACTGGTTCATAAAACAGAAACCCCAACTTTTTTCAAGATAATAAATCGATGTAATTGATATAGATAGTACAAGAGGTCAGCTACATGATGTATTATAGAACGAGACTCTGCTATCTATATATACCCCTGAAAAACAATAGTTGCACCCTGTATTTCCACTATATTTTCATTTTAGTACTATACTTTTTAAAAAGTACTAACATATTCCGAAAACCTGTAGAGTTTTCTATTATCCTATATAATTAGGTTATAGTTTAGGTCTATTTATTACTAAAATAAACTAAATACAATGAAGACACCCTCATGTCCACATTTCTGCAGATCTGATTTTGTCACTGTCACTAAAATTTGTTTTTAAAATTTTTCATCACTATACAATTACCTTTTTTTAAAAAAGCAACCATATATCCTGATAGTGCTTGAAATTCTCTATCTTCCTATAGATTTGTTTACTGTCGTGTATGTATTTATTGTCAAAATAATTTGAGCACAATGATGAAAAACCTCAATCGACAAGTACACAAAAGTCTACATGTTTTTGCTACTTTTTTTTTATTTTAACCGTCCAATTTACGATTGATTAAAGAGGGTTTTTTAAAATGTCACTCGATTTGGTCTTAAGCATTAAAATATAAGATAAGATTAAAATATATAGGATGATAGAGAATTTGATGCTCTATGAGAATACACAATTACTTTTCAAAAACTTATTTCCTTTGTACCTACAGCTTGAAAAAACATACAAGACACCGAATTTTTGTCCTTGTCGATTGAGGTTCTTCATCATTGTGCTCAACTTATTTTGACAATAGATAGATACACGACAGTGAACAAATCTATAGGAAGATAGAGAATTTCAAGCACTATCAGGATACATGATTGCTTTTTTTTAAAAAAGGTAATTGTATAGTGATGAAAAATTTTAAAAACAAATTTTAGTGACAGTGACAACATCAGGTCTGCAGGAATGTGGACATGAAGGTGTCTTCATTGTATTTAGTTTATTTTAGTAATGAATAGACCTAAACTATAATCTAATTATATAGGATAATAGAAAACTCCACAGGCTTTCAGAATATGTAAGTACTTTTTAAAAAGTATAGTACTAAAGTGAAAATATATTGGAAATACAGAGTGCAACTATTTTTTCCGAGAGTATAGATTTTTCATAATTAAAATACTTTTTTCCTATGGAAAAATAGGTTTCAGTGCCTTTCAGTATTTCGCATTTCGTAATCAAGAGATTTGTGCTACAATGAAAAACAAATATATCAATCGATGGAGAATCTCACGCTCTATAAAATAAAAAAAAGATTTTTCTCATAGTCGATCTTTATCTCTAAAACTTAGTTTTAGTGAGAATAGTCAGCATTTTTCTCTTGTCAAAATAATTAAAAAAGAAAAGCTAGTTGTGTTTTTCAAAACTTTATTTCAATAAGGTGGGTGTGAAAAATCAGTGATATTCGAACTTCAAATACAATATTTTGTTCAGTTTTGAATGCTCTTTCTAATGGCGTATAATATATTGTGATAAGAGGGAGTTTCGAGGAGTTAATTTCATTTTTTCCGTTTTTGTTGACTATTCTCATTAAAATCAAGTTTTAGAGATAAAGATCGACTATGAGAAAAATCTTTTTTTTATTTTATAGAGCGTGAAATTCTCCATCGATTGATATATTTGTTTTTCATTTTAGCACAAATCTCTTGGTTAGGAAATGCGAAATACTGAAAGGCACTGAAACCTATTTTTCTATAGAAAAAGATTATTTTAATTATGAAAATCTATATAGACAGACACAGTCTCGTTCTATAATACATCATGTAGCTGACCTTTTGTATTATCTATATCACCATTTGAATTAGATACATATTTCGTAATATGAAAAAAAATTGAAAAAAAGAAATGCGAAAAAAATGCTGAAAAACTAATTTCGCTTAAACTTTTGCATTAGACTATAGTTATGAGGATGAGATATAGTTATAAGGATTAATGCATAGATATAACAGGTTAAGTATAGCTGTAAAGGATTACATATAGTTTTAATAGGCTAAACATAGTTATGAGGGTTAAGGTGTAAAAAGAGGGATTAAGTGTAGTTATAAAGAATTAGACATACTTACTAATAAATAGGTATATTTATAAGCCGTTATACATACTTATGAGCGAAAAAGTATAATTATAAGGGCTTAGTATACTTATAAGCGAGTCAGTATAGTTATATGGTGTTACACATACTTATGAGCGAATAAGTATAGGTGTAAATATATGGGGCTGATTATTCTGATTGATGTTCTAGTTCTGTTTTACCATGCTCCTTTTATTACATATCAGAAAAATATGATTTTTTTTATCAGTTATAGTATTAATCAAGTGCCAGTGATTTATTATTGTTTCAAATATGTTCAAACATTAATAAATCATCAGCACTTGACTAACACTGTAACTGATAAAAAAATCATATTTTTCTGATATATAACAAAAGCAGCATGAGAAAAAAGTACTAGGACATCCGGTCAGACTGTCAGCCATATATGTGCAGGAATAAGTCGATAAGGCTAATGGTATTGGTGTGGGGTGTGGGTGTGGGTATGGGTGTGGGTGTGGGTGAGCGTGGGTGTGGGCGCTCCGTTCGTTTACACCCACATCCACATTCACACCCACGCCCACACCCACACCCTTATTGTTCGAAAAAAATAAAAATAAAAAGTCCTAAACTTTTGTCCAGCGGTGTAGTATGGATGTGAGTTGGGTGTGGGTGTGGGTGTGGGTGTGGGTGTGGGTTGGGTGTGAGTGTGGGTGGGGTGTGGGTGTCAGTGTGGGTATAGGGTGTGGGTGGGTGCGGGGTGAGTGAGTGTGGGTACTCCTTTGAATGTTTCTTTTACTTATCCACACCGACACCCACACTCTGACAGAACGGTATACAGTTGGTACATGTCTAGATGCAGCATGCAAATTTGTTGATACTCGTAGTGAACAATGTGAGAAGTGTGAAAATTACTTAATGGTGTTGAACATTTTGATCCAAAATGTTAACTTTGTTATAGTACACTCATAAATTAGAAAATCCGAACATTTGTTTCATGTCCATTAGAAAGATTCTAAGAATGAAAGACAATTGTCAATTTACACATGATTAGAACTTCTTTACCAAGTTATGATTGTTTTTTTCGCCAGACTTCTCGAAATTGGCCAGTCTATGATCAATTGATATAGAAAATATCGACTAGGTACTCCTATATAAACACAAACAATATGTCGAGAAAACATACCACAAAGATAAATGGAACTACTTAGATCACACCAAAATTAGTGAGCGCCGCTTCTTTATTTTGTATAGACTACTTGGAAATAATCGTTTTTTTTATGAACAGATAGAGCGTCTTTTGCTCTATCTTTCTATACTATTTGATCACTAGCCAATCGATATCATAATAATAAAATTATTATAAAACTGTTCTTTGTGCAACTCCAACTGGTACCAATAGTGCATACAGTATGGTCGATAAGTAAGGAAACAAAAAAAAATTGAATATCTCCATTACGACTTGACCAAATGGGTTCATTTTTGTGCCAAGGCAAGAGGCCTATTCACACTCCATATCAATATGGACAGTAAATGAGAACCTTTGTAAGTATCACTATTGACCTCAGCAAGAAAATTTTACCTTTTCACAGATTAGAAAAGAAAAAAATATAGTTAACAAAGGTTCACACTAAGCTTGTCCATATGAATTTAGAGTACCAACAAGCTTCTATCTTTGGTTAAAATATCAGCTCGTTTACTCGAGCTGTAATGAAGATATTCAATTTTCTTCCCAGTAACTGACTTTGGGCTACCCTGTACATTGAATTTTTCCTATTTGTAAAAAGATGAAATTTTTTGTTGAGGTCACTAATGATATTTAACAAAGATTCTCATCAACCTTGCTCGTATGAATTTGGTGTGTGAACAAGCATCTAGCATTGGCACAAAAATGAACCCGTTTGGTCGAGCCGGGGTGTGGGTGTTGTTTTCTTTTAAGTCACACCCATATCGACACCCCACACTCACACCCCACCCACACCCTTGAATCGGTTTACGCTTCTGATTGTTATCATTTCGTACAAAAAGAAAAACTTTATTAAAGCGGATATATATGTTAAATGGAAAATATCAAATGAAAAAAAAAACGATAAAAACGCTTACGATACAAAAAAGCATCATAGAAAGCAGAACACAGGATAAAAAAAAGTACGGTTGCACAAAATGAGTAAAAAATAAATACTCTATGTCCATATTATCAATGGAGCTATGCCTAAAAGAAAAAAAGAAATGAAATAACAGATTTTTTCATGGCAAAACAAGGGTGTTTTAGTGATCGGTTAGAAGAAAAATCTTTTTTTTCCTCCCTTTCTCTTTATATGAAAAAAAGTCGTAACATGT
>CAJNOL010005853.1:0-10558 GCA_905250125.1 Rotaria sordida | reverse complement strand
TTATTAGAATCAATATTTGCTGATTTCTATGAACATGAACTTCATTTAGCAGCAAATAAAAATAATATCAGCAAAGTTTATCTCGTCAAAATGGATGATATTGAAGAAGTTTATTTTATTATAAGACTTTGTCCTCGTATGACATATCTCAAAATCAATTTGATTGATAATGTTGATTATGAAATGTTTCTAAAAAATCTTTTAATGAAAATTAATAATGATTGTAGTCAATATCTTCGTTCATTATGTCTTTATATTCCAACAGCAAACAATGATATGATTAACAAATTACAAGATATGATTAATCGTGAGAAACTTCTTCATTATTTTACCATTAAACTTGAATTTGATAATATATATCTTCAATGGAAATGATTAGATTATATGTAGGGGTGTTGTTTTTTGTTTATCTATTGATTTACGAAATAAAAATTAAAAAAATAAATTAATTAAAACTCATTTATTCCTTTGTGTATGAATTGAAAATAAGATCAATGGATTGATTGATTGATATCTTTTCAACAGCTAAAGGATGCTTCATAATTTCTCGATCTCGACAAAACTTAGTTTATATCATCAGTAATGAATCACATTGGTTCAGTCAGGGACGACTTTTTTGAGAATATAGCGGTTTTTCTAATAAAACTTGTCTAAAAGGTTTCGAAGTCGATAAATCCGTGAGACTTATCAGCTTTCGAAAATTGTGCAATCTGATACTCTTGATCGATCTATCTAATTTGAAAAAGGTCATTATTTCTCAAAATAAGCGACTCCTAACTGAACTGATAGTATTCGATACTAATATTATCAATACCAAACGGTATGTAAATATGTCTACCTTCAACTAATGAATGTTTTCAAGAATAGAAATCTCCTATTAGTCAAAAGCGTGTGCAACAAGAGAATTTTTATCGACTCTCTTCAATTTGTTTCTTTTTCAAACAGACCTGCAATTTCGATTTTGACGCTACTGTAGCTTTAAATGGTTAATCCATCAGTCTAAAACATGCATATAATCTTTAAAACTATAGTTAAGACCGCGCTATGTGGTTAAACGAGTGATGAAGTCTAGACAGGTAAATGGTTTTTCTTTTACATTATGTGGATATCCTGTGAAAATGATGAGTAGTGATATGAGAAAAACATTTATCCTCGTATATTTATAACTTCTTCACTATCTTATGCTTTGTTTGAGTAATAAAGTCACTTACTAACGACAATAGCTAGCGATCTGTGGCTTTCATCAATTGAAAGAGGAGAAGTTGGGACGCCTTTTTCTCCGATTATTATAAAACGAAACCCTTTTGAAAACTAATCATCTTCGAAAAAAGCTTGCAAAAGAATACATAAAAATGACCTGCTATCTAGATGAAACTTTGATTTTAACATTCGATTTAGATAGAGGAACTTGAGATCTGTAGTTCAAGATACAATGCAAATAGTTCTCTTATTGCATTCTAATGTTAAACAAACTTTACTGGTTTTTTAAGAAGTTTTCGGACTTTTTATCATAATAGGTTGACATTTCGGTGAAAATGTAATGAAAATTAAGAAAGCGCATTGCATCTTGAACTGTAGATGTAAAGTTTCTCTATCTAAATCAAAGGTCAAAATCAAAATTTCATTCAGATGATAGGCCATTCTCATGCATTCTTTTGCATGTTTTCCGAAGATGATTAGTTTTAAAAGGATTTTGACTTATGCATTATCGGAGAAAAAGACGTTCCAACTTCTTCTCTTTCGATTGGTGAAAGTCGCAGGTTGCTAACTGTTGCCATTATAGAGTTATCGCGCTTACACCTATCTCTCTTTCATTCTGGTGTGGACAGTACATGTTGTCATGAAGCACATATAATCTCGACATTTTTTGAAATTTCTTTTTATAAAATTTATTTATTTTTATAATATGCATTGTTTTCTCTTTTTAATTAAATATTAATATTTTTCCAAAAAAAAATTTTTTGTACAAATATTGCAGTTATCGATAATTCAGGAAAACAATTCTATCTATCAGAGATGAAACCCATCTGGATTGTTGAAGACGATACCGGTACTGATCCAAATAGGTCAGATCAGATTGGATCGATCACTCTAAAAATTTTACCTACACACATTCTATCTTTAGATAGTGGTAATTGATGTAATCTTGGGGTGTGGGTGTGGGTGTGGCGGGGTGGGTGTGGGTGTAGGTGTGGGTGTGGCGGGGTGGGTGTGGGTGTGGCTGTACATTAAGAAACACTCATCCACACCCACATCCACCCACACCCGCACTCACACCCACCCACACCTACCCATATCCACACCCACTCCCACCCACATCCACACCCACTCCCACCCACATCCACACCCACACACATGTCGGCAGAACCAGGAAATCAGGAGCAATTCCCAGATGCCAAATAGCTTTTGAGTCAAGACTATATGCATTATGCATGCTCTAATGAGGTATGAATATCCTGAAAAGAGTTCGCTCTCGTAACTTATTTCTGTTGAGATATTTCGTTTTTACGGCATTTTGTATCAAAAAGCCGTGGTACCCCTCAGGTTCACATGAAAAACCAATTTTCGAATTTCGACTTGAAACTTTGCGCAGAGAAAGATCTCAATGGATCTAGTTTATTCTGAAAGTTTTTGACTTTTGGGTTGCTTCTAACTCAATATACGGGTAAAGTCAAAAATAGCCTTTTTCACATCACTTATAGCACAAGTTGTTAAATGTTCATATTTAAGGATAGAAGTAACCAAGAGATTTGAAACTTTCAAAATAAACAAGTATTATTGAGACCTATCTCTGTGCAAAGTCTCAAGTCGAAATTCGAAAGTTGATTTCTGAGGTGAATCTGAGGGGAACCACGGTACTGTGCTATAAAATACTAAATATTTCGACAAGAGTTCAATGGCGCATCTTTGCGCATGTACTAAAGACAGATCATGATACGTTCTATCAAACGATAAATTAAAACTTGAATTTAAACTTTTGCAAAATCCCGCAAACGAACTGCATTATGGGCCAGTGGCTATTTTTCACTATACTGATGAGAAGTTTTTGATCTCATTATAGTCTAAAGAACTTCAAGAAGTCGAAACAATCAGTAATATATAGTAAACACATAACACTGTATAACTACATAATAACTAACGGATATAACTAGATTCTCGGTTTAACATATGCATTTTACTTATATGGCAGTATTAGTGATATTTACCCATTTTACGTGCCTCATGGTACTCGCAACTTAACAGATACTTGCTTTCAACTATTATCCGGGATGCAGTCAAATGCAGGATCACAACAGCTCCAATGCTAACTAACTACAATATGGGTTCGAATCTCGAAAGTCCATTCTTCCTCCTGGCTGTCCACTGAGACCCACGTCCACACCCACACCCACACCCACACCCACACCTACACCCACACCCACACCCACACCTACACCCACACCTACACCCCGCACCCATACCCGCACACCCACACCCACACCTACACGCCACAACCACACCCACACCTCAGCCCAATCATTTTTACGTGTTTTTCAAAAAAGCAAAAATATCTTATGATTATGATCGATAGGTAATGTAAGCTTTTATTATATATCGTATATTTTAATATTGTCCATCATACAATCATAAGACACTTCATCTGTTATTTCAAAAGATGAATAAGAAATAGGAAGAAAAGTGGATTTATATATTATTCATGAAACCGTCAAAAATAAGAATCAGAATATGGCTCATTTACTATGCATGCTAGGCACTGTCGATAGGCAGTATTGATACAGGATCCTTAACATACCGCCTCATATCGATACGCTACGGTAGAGAAAAGAAATAGGGTGAGAGACTGGATAGAAAAGACAAAAAAATGCAACCTAGTGAAGAAAATGTCTTATTTCAAGGCTTGTTAATTTTCGATATACCTTGTATACGAGCTTTATTCAGCCATTTTTTCAAGAACAAAATAAATACAATTACAAATACAATGCTTTGTATCGTTAATAGAAATTTCTTTTTTTTTTATATAAATTGAATCGATTATGCAATGGCGTATGCCAATTTCACTGAACTTTTCTTGATTACTCGTCAGAAAGAACTAGATTTTAACTTGTTAAAAGATGACAGACAAACTTTTTTATTTAGTTTTAAAAAAGAGTAAAATTATTTGATGCATCGTATACCTATAATAATCATTCAAAGATAGTATCAGAAAATATATTGAAGAACATTAATTCAGGAAAAATCTTTCCAGTTCGTACAGAAGCAAGCTAAGAAAATTTCACTTGGTGGATTAACGTGAACATATTGAAATTGTCTTGTAGCATCTTACCATAGAGAACAATTTGACCAACATTCGCAATTCATTCTACTTCTCTAACGCCGTATTTGGTAACTTATTCTTCTACGTGAACTTTTGATTATGTCATCGTTGAATTTAGCAGGCATTAGAGAAGTGAAATCACGACATTTATATACATTTGGAAGAGAAATATATCTTTTGTCGACTTTATTTTTTTAGAAAAAACTGATCGTTGCTGTTTTGAAGCGTATTTACAGCATTATTCTAACAGTCGATATTAAGGAAAGAAACAGTTTAGTGAAGAATATTAACAAACACATCTCTACTGATCTAAAAGCTATTACATATCCGAGAAATACAAATCGAATTATTAACAATTTTGGGCACATTGGCCACTCATCGGAATCCGTTCTCGTAACAAAGTAGAACATTGCCAGCATCATCCATCACCCAGATCGAATTATATTCGGCCGGCACAATATCATAATGTTGGGAACACGCTGCTGGAGTCAAGATCAGAGACAGAAGTAGCACAATAAATGCAGTTATATCAATATGGTTTCGTCTCATTGCGCGTTGAACAATGGATCAAGTAGTGTTTTGATAATAGATGAATAAATAAGGATGTGAGGTGTGGCTGTGGCTGTGGCTGTAGGATGTGGGATGTGGGTGTGAATGAGTAGTTCTGTTACAGACACACTCACATCCACATCCACATCTACACCCACACCCACATCCACATCCACACCCATATTCATACCCCACACCCTCAGAGTGGATTTCCATGCGCCGAATCAGTTTCAACTAGAAGCAAGTATGTAAAATCATTTTCATGCTAGACGATGTGCGTAGCTTTCAAGAGCACTTTTCTGTACAGCCCAGGCCGGTTGGGTATTCTTTGTATTCAATGAATGTATATGTATGGTTATATATGCAAATAAATACACATTCGACGTATACAATTGGGGTCATAATCTGATTCATACACTTCTACAGATAGTTATACTTTTCGTCGAATGATTTTGGTTGAAAGTAAAGTGGTAGAAATGTTTAAACGAAATCACTTGAAAAAACATCGTTCGATCATATGTATTTCTACAAACACATCATTTGGATGAATAAGCATAGAGATAATAAATATTTACTGAGTGGGAAAAGAGAAACAGAATAATAAATGAATTACAGAAAAGAAATGCTATAAATGGGCATACGATTCGTCTGAGAAGAAGACACTAAACAACAAGCAATAATCAATGGCATCGAAGTAATGTAAAAATCTTTATATGTAAGATCGTTGCGAGTAGTTCAGTAAGAAGGATATGTATCATGAACCAAGCAGACAAAGTGCGTCCGAAACAGAGCTTCAACACCTCTAGCTTTTGGAAAACACGCGATGAGACGCTGTCATATTTCAGAAAATACACCTGAAAACTGCTGCTTTTGAAATGGTTATATACTCGTTTAAGGTTGGTATGAAAATCAACGTAGATTTCGTCATAAATCCGCTGGCGAAGTACGATTTAGCCATCATTTTGTCGAAACATTAAATCGATTCTAACAGTCTTCACCGAAAGCTTTTTCTCTAAAAACTTACTAAAATTTTAGCGCGATCAATGCCAGACTCTGGTTGGGTCCGGTGAAGTTAATGTGTACTCGGGTCTCTTTGGACCAATGGTCCGAAGAATTGTAAATATACTTATATTTTGCCACACTTTTTGCATATATTCTTGCGATAAGATAGGTTGAAAATGCTTGGGAAAAGGAGAGCACATGGAATGGATAAGCTTTGGTTGTACTTCGTTGTTACTTCTTTGTTGACAAGAGCCAATGATACTTAACTGGTGCACTCTCTGCTAAATGATGACATTATACTATTAGAAAAAGAAAGAAAGAATGTTCATTTGTATATATGCATACCATAGTATGAAGGCATATTCGTCATTCTTTTTCGAGTGGAAAAACACTAAATCAACTGTTTCTCTCTCTTTGTGTTTTCTTTGGTAATAATGCGCTAGTCAGGATATTCTTCGAGCAATCAGACTTTATCTAAGATCTTCTCAAACCAATCAGACTTTCTTTGCACTTTTCTTCAACTAATTAGATTTTAACAAACATAGTTGGGTGTGAGTGTGGGTGCAGGTGCGGGTGCGGGTGTGGATATTGTCTGCAACGAGCCACCATGGCACCCACATTGTTCCGCACTCACACCCACACCCGCTTGTTTTCTATAAATGGATATTTCTCGATGCTCGAAATCCATAGGATGACTGTTCCCGACCTCCGGTTCATTTATTCCGATGGTAGGGCACGTCACAAACCAATACTCATAGTTGCTAATAGAAAGAAAAAGATAGGCATAATATCTATAATCACTGCAACTGAGCTGGGCATTACTGATCATGCAATGCTGCTTCAAAATACAGTCAACGTTCGGTTGAAATCATGCTTTATTTGTAGATACCGAGTTTTTCGTCGCTCATTTTTCTCGCTAACTCTACTTCAGTTCAACGATGAACGCATAACTAGGATCTAGAAGTGCAGCGAAGGTCTGGTCTCTTGCCAAGACTACATACGTCAGTGGCTAACGGTAGAGCTTTTCAGATCCCTCCAAATCAGCTGAATGACAGGCAAAGGCCACTAGAGTACTGACCATTCGCTGACAATAGACCAGCTGATATGATCCAATAAAAGGCATCACGAATGATGTCGGTATCAGTCTTAAAGAATCGTACCAATCACAATGGATCCTTTCTCTAAATTTGTATGCCTATTTTACCATGATTATATATTCATTTGTGTCCCTAAATTTGTATTTCTAAAGCGCTTTCCTTACAACTATTAATGCGGCTTCCTAAACTATCAAACTGCGCTCTCCCTCACATCATCGCTTATATTTTGCCTTCTTTCACCTATACCTTAATATTAAAGAGAAAAAAGGCTTCGTGCAACTGAACTTGCTTCAGACAAAATCAGAATTTTTTTCGAGAAGTCTACTAGTCGAAGTCTCTTCGCGGCGTTTCTCCTGTCACTTTATCTTTCCTTACTCTACTCTCTCTCTCGTTTTGTATCCACATATCTAAACTCTTCTCTTACCACGGATATACACTGTCTTCACTAGAGATGTGCGCAAAATATAATGTGAAATATTGGTCCCACAAAGAAAGCATTTTTAGTTCCAGAGAGATGCAGAGATGTCATCATTTCTATTGCACAATAATCTTTTCTCTCATCAACATGCAAGAGTGGAAAAGAAGTTATAAACGTAAATGAGAATCGGTGATACTACAGACCAGCGTATAAGATAATTGTCTGTTGCACTGCACAAAAGATATAATGTTACAAAATGTCACTATGTCACGAAAGTTTTTGGAAAAAATCAACAATTATTTTTAAATTGTTAATTTCCACGGCACCACAGAACTAGAGCCAAGACCAACAAATGATGGACCCTGGCGTCTCTAGTCTACACACTCAAATCCCTTTCCTATTTATCAGCTTACTCCCACCTCTTCCCGGAACTCTTTCTACAAAACTTCATACAAACCTCAGAAGATACCCTCTTTACAACTCTGTTGACTCATTTTAAGACCCAGGGGAAGGGAAGAGGGATCAGAAATCTATTTCGTTTTCCTTACATCCGATCTGGCTGAAACTTTCAAGGAATGATTGTCGGGGCAATAGCTTGGTAGGAAATTTCAAACTCCAAACAATATTCAAGACTCCGGGAGTTATAGCCAAAACGACTCCCGGAATGGAGCATCCCGTAAAAACCAAACCAAAAACGTATATTTCAATCAACTCGAATCGCAGTGGTCTCAAATTGAAGAAAACTGGTACCTCTAGACCGCTCTCGAGCCCGTTTTTCTATTTTTGCCTTGTCTTCCTTTGGACGAGCTCAGCATCCAGAAGACAGAAAAACACTCATAGAGACATTTTGAAAAAATGCTTTGTCTGGCTTTAACAGGAAAGAACCTAACATCGGATCCGAGAGCGGTCTAGGTAAACCAGTTTTCTTTCTTTTGAGACTACTTCGAGCTCAATCAGTCGATATTTACTCCCGTACTTTGGTTTTTACGAGAAAAATCGTGTTTCGAAATAAGTAACAGCGATGACTCATGGGGCGTCTTTTGGGATAGATCAAAAAATGATCTATCTTTTGTACTTGAAGTCGAAGCAAGTTGTCCAAGATCTTGTTCGAACGCAAACAGTGAACTCTACAAAACTATAATGGATTTGAGATTGTCATAAAGGTAAAAATGTAAATTCACATGAGTTTTGTGAAAAAAACGGTATTTCGGGGTTTTGGAGGATTTGCCACAAACTCCTCGAAAAGCCTAAGATCTGTGAGAGTATGGTACATTATCTGAAAGAGGGCACTTTAGCGTATTCATATATGAAGTTTTCAAGAAGTGCGAAAATGTTGATTTCTGACCCCTCTCCCTACCCTCCCTCGGGACTTAAGATCTCATTTTTTTACAACTCTTTCCACTCCTCCCAATCACTGCGAAAAACCTTTTCTAACGTACTTTTATTTTAATATTCCGCAGTGATCTGAAGGAGATAACACCACTACACTGAAAATATTGAACTAACAGAAGACCGAAAACTTCAAATACATAACGCATCAATAACAGTCTTGCTATTGAGATTTTCTAGTACCACGCAGAATGGAGCTAGAAAACCTTTACCGAATAGTCCCCGCCAACCATTCGTCCCTTTAGTAAAAATTGATAAAACTGTAATCAGACTCCTTTCAACCAAATTGCTCAAAGAGACTCTGGGATTCGAATTCCTGAACCTGAAACCTACAGTGAAAAAATTAGCAGGCTCCTCAAAAACTAAGATAACCCATTTAGGACAGAACTAAACTTCAATATTCCTCAGATCTGATACATAATTTCCATGCTGTGGCCGTAATAACTTTTGAAACCTTTTAACAAATTCCGCCTAAAACCCCCAATAATGCCACTGTAAACAAAGGTCGGCGTTAAGATTTTCACATCTAATAAGTAATTCAGATTGCCCATCTCCGAAAATCTCTCATCAAACCTTTTAAAAATTAGACCAAAGTCGCATTTCCACCTACTCGATCACGAACTCGTGCGCTTCAAAATTTCGGAAATTCAATTTTAGATTCGGATTCCTCATGCCCGAAAACCTCACAGTCCACATTAGTAAAGCCGCGAAATATCACTTCCACGGGTGATACGAACCCAGGGGAAGGGAGTTCAACTTTCGACCAATGGGGACGCGGACCAACAGACCAACAATCAACGTTTTGAAAACTCATCCTTCCAGGATTGAGAATAATTTCTCGAATTCTTCATGTCCTCACTTTCTGTAGCACATACTTCTACTGTCTTTCTCTCTTCATTTCTATTTCATACAATTTTCTCCGCTAACATCGCAAAAGTCTTGGATCCACTTTGCTCTTAAAAAATTGAAATCGTTTTTATGAAAAAATTGATCCGCTGTGCGTGTAGGTAGTTGGATGAGTGGTTGAGTGTACAGTTGTATATGAATAGATGGATGGTGAAGCGTGAGAGTCAGAGTGCTGCTGTGTGGTTGACGGGCGCAGATTACGTCAAATGTTGCACAAGTCTGTGGCTGTACGTAAATGTCTTCTCCGTAGCTTCACATTGGCACCCACGCCCACTTAGCCGCAAGCACACGCACACGCACACTGTCCCGCCTACCAGAGACCGAAACCAAATCGGATCGTACAATGATTCCATTCAACACGATTTGACTGAGCGAAATCGAACCGAATACAAACCGACATTTTATAAAATTCTGTCAAGCCCCAATAATTCCGCTCACAAGCCTTTAAAATTTTTATTTCCTACATGTTTTATCTTTCTAGATTTTACTTTCATTCTATATTTTGCGACACACCCATTTCTGCGTTATTCAGCGTTCCAAAACATACGCCAATCCTAGACAGTTGCAAAGGTCAAAAGGTCTGCATATAAAGCATAAAGCAATATTGAAACCGCCACAAATTTCTCACTTTCGCATTCAGTCTACAGAAAAAAATATGCAAGCAACTATTTCTTTCTTCCTACTAATGTTCATTGTTGACATCGTGTGGTCACAGACATGGATCGGAAACTATACGGTCGATTCAAGATGCAACACATCGAGATGCTGTTGTATCAGTGGATTAGTGATGTTGACACGTCCTTCCACAAGTAGTCTGTCTATTAGTTCAGGTTTGAATGGTGTGTGTAACGGTCAGACCGCATTCTCAACATCAACCAATTA
>CAJNOL010005852.1:0-10563 GCA_905250125.1 Rotaria sordida | reverse complement strand
TTTGTAGAGTTTTTCATGGCGCATATTTTAAAAAAAGAATCAAGATTACACGATTGATCTCTACTGAAATATTTGAAAAATACCTAATGTCGCCAAACTTTTGGTACACCCGGTATTAATAGTTATTTGATGACGAATTTAGTAATAAAGAAAGTCAAAACGAGAAGCGAAGTAAATAACTTTTTGATAGTGTCATCTTCTTCAAAAAAAAAGACAAAGAAAACACCCATTAAGAAGAGAAATTTGACAATGAATCAGAACTTGGAACGATGTTGATTTTATAATAATTTAAATGGACTTTTCACTTTTTCCTTTCTCTCTTACGTTATCATATGGTTCTCTCGTTTCTCCCTCTATTTCAGTTCATCCATTACGTGGAAGTGCCATTGACATTCATCCAAATGCTTGCTGGAAACAAAATGGTATTACAGTAGCTGGAGGAAAAGAAAATGGCTATGGAACCGATCAACTCGACAATCCATGGGGTTTGTTTGTGGATGATGAACAAACAATCTATGTTGCTGATCCCAACAATCATCGTATTATGGAATGGAAAAGAGATGTGACGACTGGCCAAGTGGTTGCTGGTGGAAATGGACAAGGAAGTAGAGATCATCAATTGTCTTACCCATATGATGTGATTGTTGACAAAGAGACAGATAGTCTCATTATATGCGATGGTTGGAATAACAGAGTGGTTCGATGGCCTCGTCGAAATGGAACAAATGGAGAAATAATCATCTCCAACATCACTTGTGTGGCTTTGACAATGGACGAGAATGGATCTCTCTATGTCGTTGACAAAGAAAAACATGAAGTGAGACGGTATCGAAGAGGAGAATTGGAAGGAACAGTGGTTGCAGGCGGCAATGGAAGTGGAAATCGTCTCGATCAACTCAATGAGCCAACATACGTATTCGTCGATCGAGATCATTCGGTGTACGTATCTGATTGGAACAATCATCGTGTGATGAAATGGTTGAAAGATGCAACACAAGGCATTGTTGTGGCTGGCGGCCAAGGACGAGGAAATGGTCATACACAATTGTCATATCCTCGAGGATTCGTTGTCGATCAATTAGGCACTGTCTATGTGGCTGACGCAGGAAATGATCGAATCATGCGTTGGCCCAAAGGAGCCACACAAGGAAGTGTCATTATTGGTGGAAATGGCCAAGGGAAAGAATCGAATCAACTCAATTGGCCCTTTGGTTTATCATTCGATCGACACGGCAATCTCTATGTCGTCGATCGCTATAATCATCGAGTGCAAAAATTTAACATTGCCTCAAATGCTTAAAACACTATGCGAATGCTATTTTTTTCTTTGCCTTTCAATAAATGTGATTCAATTGCTTTACACTCTCGTTTCTATTGTATTCACGCGCGACCTTGAACTATCTGACAACGTTCCTAGCCGGTGTTTACGGTCAATCCGAAAGACATGATAAGATTTTATAAATGAATAACCTGCTATTTCTCCGCAACGGAAACCCCCTTTTAAAGCTTTGGAGGTAAAATAGAAGATTAGTTAAAGTACAAAAATGGACGTACCTACATTGTATTGGATGCGATGCTATGAATCTAAAAAGAAAAGAAGAATTATATTAATAATTGTAAAATTATGTAAAAATAAATCAGAACTCACCTAGATGAGACCTGGAATAGAAATACAATTACTGACTTGAAATTAAAAGCAAGAGAAAAATTTGATCAAAGAGATCAAACGATGAGTAGAAAATGTTTCAATTAATTATAATAGTTTTTTTTTGGTTTGCTGAATTTTTATACAAAATATCAGAAGTTCTTTATTTATGTACAGTATCTGGTAGAGCATCGATTGTTCTATCTAATTAAATATTTTCATTTGATTTAGTTAGGATACATCAAAACCTTAATGAGTTTCAAGAAGCGCAAATAAAATAAATCGTTTTTTCTGTTAAATTTTCAGATGTTCTCTTCAATTAGTCCAAACAATTATCAATTATTAGACAATTCATTTATTTGTATTCATACATTTTATACTTGATCAAATATATGCACATATTTTAGTTTTACAAAACAATTCAATAATTTTCAAAAAATCTTTTATTGAATATTTTAAATTCTCTTTTTGAATTATTAGTTTTACTAGTTTGTGCGTAACTTGTATTTATTGGGTGATAGAATTTTTTTAATTTTCTTATCAATAGATGCTACATAAATCAACTGAACACTATTTATTAGATAAAGTAATCAATTGTAGTATCAAACCATATAAAAATTTGAAAAAAAAATCTTTGATGTTTCGTAGAAATACAACAAAATAAATTAAAATACTAGTAAAATTAAATGAGTCATTCTATAATTATTTATCTCAAATGATCTCGATGAGTATATAAAAATGAAATGAAAAGAAAAGTTCAAAACGACATTCACAATTTTTATTTTGGTGTAATTTTGCTTGTGGTTGTTATTTGGTTGAAGATCAACCTAGAATAGGGAGAAAACAGAATAGTATTTATTTCGAATATCGGAATGAAATTTCATTGAAAAAACATGAGTATCTATACTCATTTGAAAGAGAGAGCATTTTCTCTCTCTCTCTCTTTGTTCTCGCATAGACTTTGTATCGTTGATATTAATTAAGTTTTAATCATCATTAATATACATGGATATATATTCGATCATTCATATTATCCATGCATATCAGTAGATTGAACTTAATTTGGGTGTGGGTGTAGATGTGGATGTTTGAGTGTTGGAATGTTCATTTCAACCATATCCACTCACATCCAAACTATATATATAAAGATATTTTTGACTTTATGATAAAAAAGCTGTTAGCGCAGTCCCTGCGGGATTAAAATGTGAAACACAATGCAGCTATTGTTACTAGTCACACGAATGTTTTCTTCGATATCTTCGAATTCGTTAATAAATCATTGTTTATTAATTCCTCTGGAGCTGCAACAAGGAAACGATTGACATATTTCCATGAAATCCTAGCAACATTTAATTGTAGTTCATATAAGAACAAGTCTATCTATTTCTGTAATCGATACTGAGTTTTCTCTGTCAGGATCTGTGAAGGGGAGGGGGTGAGTGCAAATTTCTGCTCCTAAACACTTCAACATTTCTTTCAGATCGTGTTTCACAAAATGGCACCCAGTCAAAGTAAATAATATTATGTTTTAGAAGTTCTATTTAATTTTTTCTTTTCATATATATTGGAATATATTTTTCATAACTCGTTGTTTTTTAACAGACATTCTTTCATTATCAGATGAGTTGTCATTAGAATTTTCTTCATCATCTTCAATTTTGGGTGTGAGTGTGTATTTGGATAAATTGAAGATTAACACCCACACTCTCAACATGTCAAAGTTTTGTTCTTTTTAAGAACTGTAAAACAAAATAAATTTAACTCTTTTTCCAAACCATCTGATGATTCTCTTTGTTGAGACGAAATCTGAACCATGATAATTAGCGATTGCACAAATTTCCCATACCATTCTTTAATACAATGGCTATTTTGTTAATTTCAAATCAATTCTCAAACAATACTTTAATTAATACTTCTCTGACATAAAAAAGAGTCAGTTCATCCACCAAATGAGCGCTAAACTGCAAATCTTGATTAGATCACCTTAATTATGTTTGATAATTTTATTTTTATGAGCGAGACTTTGTTATTTATGTCTACATTTAAAACAGAAAATTTTTTTTATTTGAGAGCGCCCTATTTTTATTTTGCATTGTTGCTATTCGTTCATTATCTTTCTTTTTTTTTTTTTTTTTAAATCGTTTTTCGTAACTTAACATTCTTATTATTATAATCACTGAATTAATTGGCGAATAAATGTGTTTTATATATCCATGATATCTACAGAAGATCTTATGCATTATTATATATGCTAATCAGCTCACAAACAAAGATGTTGATTATCTTTCAAAATCATAACTTGATCAATTTTTTGAAAAAAGCTAGAAAGTCTGACGCCTGTTATTCTTAATTGCTAAGGTCTATAATGGGGGAGGGAGATGTCTGTGATGAAGAGGGAGTGGGAAAAACCGCGAAAACTTGAACTGAAAACTTACACTCACTATTTTCTTCGAAAATATATGTGAGTTTCACAAAATGGTTATTCTTGAATAATATCATTAAAAGATAATGTATGTTCCGGATTAAATGATAAGTTCACTTTTCTTTGTTATCATCAAATCCATATTACAATATCACTAGGAAAATGTGCACTTTTTGAGAATAAACACGTCGATGGTAAACGATCTTTTAACCATTCAATAAGTTCCTCTTCATTTTCTACGTTTTCATCACGATATTTGCCATTATTATTCTTTGCTGCTGCTCATCGTTTATGATACTTTTCATCGTCACGTTTAACATGTAATGATCGAAGATTTATCATATTTTTGACAAGATAAATTGTACTATGACGACTCTTAATTCTGATAAAAAGAACTTCACATTGAATGCATAATGATGAATGACATAATCTAATACATTCTTCTTCATTGAAATAATAATTATAATCTCGGAAATCGAGTTGACGAACTGATGAGGTTCTATACTGGAATAATGACATTTCTAAAGATAATGATTAATCTTGACGGATATCTAGACAACGAAGGTTAGGTGCACGATCAAGTAAAACTTGCAATTGAGATAGAAAACTATCAGCATGTGAATAGACTACAAGTGTTTCCAGTCTATTCAAACTTGGAACAATAGACCAGAACTGATCATTAAGAGGAAGTTTTATCCTAAGATCTTTGATATTAGGAAGACAAATGTAGGATGAAATTGGTTGATCAAACAATCTGTAATTCTGTATAGAATTGTTGCTATTATAAAATTCTTGATGATTATAATGGGGATCAGTCGATTTCAATGAATGAGGGAGATCAAGCTCGTCGTAATTTAATGTTTTAGATACAGTGAAGAGATAAATAGTTTGGTATTCTATAAAACATCGAACAAACCATTAAAACCAAATGTTCTCTGTTTCACCTGAAGTCGAAGTACTTGAAGTTTAGACAAATAATTACAAATGATTTTTTCCTATTCATATCCGTTAATTGAGCTAAAGGATAAACTGATACTCAAACGGAATAAATTGGGTGTGCTTTAAAGGAATTTCATTAATGAAACGGCAGACACATGGCTACTGTCCAGTTTCAAGTCGATTAATGTTGAAAGAGTCAATGGTATATAGTTGTCATAACTAGACAAGTCAAGATATACATGAAGTCTATTAAGACAAGGAGTACATTCAATCAATGTATGTAGTTGATTTAATTCAGGTCCATGACTAGGTATAGATGCACTTTCAAGTGATGAAGGGATGTTTGTTGGTATTTGAAAAACCGTATGTGCTAGGACGTAGGTATTGAAACTACATTTAATGAGTTTGGGTAAACTCCAAATGCTGTTGATCATTGATTGATATTCCCCTTGATTGGCACCACAATTATAGGAATTAATTGTTAAATAAGTGAGATTACATGAATGATCATATTCCTCCAAGATTTTCATTAATGTTCAGCACGAACGAAAACCTTCCACCGAAAGTAATTGTAAGTGAGTGAAGTGATTGAATGGTGGGATATAAGAAAGAAAGAGGTTAACTTGTTCAGGGATATCATAATTGTCAGTAAGACTAAGAGAAATAACTCGTTGAGTAATAAAATGATAAGTGTTGTTGATATATCATATCAAAATCACGTTTAGAAATAGAAGAAAAGTTAAAGCGATACAATCGAAATTGATTGTAGAGAAGATCATTGAATCGATAATTGAGACTATAAAATGCACGAAGAAGATCAATACCATCAAAATAATCGATTAAATCAAGTAAAATTTCATTAGGTAACAATTCAAAATCCATCTTGTTTTGTTCTTTGCTTGCAGGGTATGAGCGTGGGTGTGTATTCTATCTATAACCACACCCATCTACACCCTCGATAAGTATGGTACCTCTTAAGCACCAAGTACATTATATTAAACAATCAATATCGTCATTTCTTAGATGAAATAATGAATATCTCAATATGAGATAAATAAGAGAAGAAGTTAATTCACTTTTTAATCTTATTATACACAAAAGATTTATTGTATACTCTTTCAATGTCGACTTGATTCTTAAAGAGAATCAACTTCATGATTTTTATTCGTTAATAAGATCAGAGATATTCGGATCAAATTAAAGCTTTTACTGGCAAACTAATAAATTTAAAATATAGACTACTATTGGCGTGTCTAGACTGCGATATTCAATTTTTAAGGTATTCACAATGTATATAACGTAGACAATAATTAAAATTTCAAGAGATTTTTTTCGTTATTTTTGGATAGAGGTTGTTGAATTACATAAGAAAAAATATCTTACAGAAAAGTTTAAGATACCATTATTTTTTAGGGAAACGCAGTTACCGTGACATTACCATGGTAATGTGACAGTAACTGTCTTTTTCTACATATGTTCGGTCTTCGTTGATTCATTTGTACAGTTCAACATCGGCAATGAATTCTAAGAAACACACTTCAGATTCCGGATGTGGATGGGAATATGACTAAATAGAAGACACGTATCCACATCCATCATTCGAAATTTGTCATTTTCTTTTCGACGTGTCAAATTTCATAACTGAAAATGATTTATTTAGCTATTTTTCGTCTTAATTCTAGGCATCGGAATCGATTTGTGTTGGCTAATAAATATATCTTATGCCTTTTCTTAGTAACTCTATGCCCAATTTAGAAACATTATACCTTTGGAGACTAGATGATTTTTCTTCGATATCTAGTAAGCGTATATTAAATGAAAAATTAATTAGAACAAATTATTTAAATCTTATTCATGGAGCTTTGAAAAAAAAGAAGATATATAATTCTTACAAATTTTCATTTGAAAACATCGATCAGTTTTGCACCAGTTTTGTTTACGTATTACCATTGTTTTGCTCATTCATTTTTAATTGGGATTATAATTATACAGTAGATAAAATAGCTGGTCGTCGAATGGATTGCAAATGTGGTTCAGCTAAATGTCGTTGTCGAGTTTTCTTATCTTTGATCATAATTAAATAAAGAACAAAACAGACTTTGTAGAATAGTACTTTTTTTGTCTTGTTTTTTCTTGGAGAGTGAGGAGGACAAAAAAAAACGAATTTTAACATATGTATGTGATTATTATTTGGTTTCTTTATGCTTCATTGATTCCTTAGATGGATTTATCAAAGGATAAATAAAGTGTTTTTGAACAAAATAAAAATCTTATGTTTTGAAATAAATCTCTAGAAAGTCTTCTTAATCTTTTAATTAGAGTGATTTTTATCAAACAGGAAATCCATTTTATAATCTATTGGGCTTAAATAAACAAATTTATATGAAAAATCTTCCAATTGAAGCAATAGCACAATCAAATGAATTCATTTTATTGAAATTTTTCTTTATTTCTCATAGTTAAATGCAACTGGTATTGAATATAGACTTGTTCACTGACAAGATCCAGTCTCATATATATTATTCAAAAATATTCATGTGAAGAACCAAACGAATGCATGTAATCAAATGAAAAACAAAATGATTGTTAAAGGCATATTTTATATGTTATGGAACATTCGAAAGAAAGGATATAGGTATTGTTCTTGTGAAACATTTCTTCGTGTTAGAGAATATGTGATGGTGATTAACTAAATATTAAAGTTTTTAAATTGTGAAGAAGATTAGTCAACTACTTTAATCCTTTACTCACTGGTTGGGACATTTTCGACTCATTCATGAAATTATCTATTTGGAATATTAAAGCATTGGATCGATATAATGATTTCAGAACATTGTGCAAAGTTTTAAATCAGCTACAAATTCGAAAAAAATTAAACTTCTTTTCATCATTCCTTGGTTAAGATATATGATTATGGGGCTGGTGCATAATTAATACTATGAGCATAATCTATTTGCAGGATAGTTTTTAAAAATTTCTTAATTATAGATATAAAAGTGATGTTTTTCATGACAATTTAAGTCGTTTTTTATCCATTCATAATGAGTAACATAAAAAACGATTTTTCCAGAGTTATGTTATCTTCAATACAAACTCATAAAATAATATGATCTTCATGGTAAACACTTTATTAGAACGATAAAGGATAAAAACGTGCAGCCTCTGTTATGGCATTCCTTCTCGATGAGACTTTAACAACAGGAATGAGTGATTTTGAATTGGAATCAGAATCAATGATTCTATATTATATAGAGAACCTCATCATATATCATCCTCTGAAATGACTCATTTTTCAAAAAATAATTCATGATAAGTAAGTTTCCAACTTTATACAAATAAAACAGTAGTATAACTGCGAAAATGTCAATTTAACAATAAATTCAATTTTTGTGTCATTCAAAACGAATGAGACATTGTAGACCCATTCTGCATTTTCATACTGAAATGACTTGGCCTAAATTTAATTACACCGATGTCATAATTAGCATTTGTAGAAACTATTCCAATGGTTGTCTCAACAATAAAGCTATTGAATGAGTACTGGAGGTAAAGGATTAAGCAAGATTTAGTATCATAGTACAATAACATTTCATTTTCAAGTCGTGTCATATGTTTCGGTTGAACTTTAAAAATCGATTGGTTGTCACCGATTTTTTATCAATTTTAAGGGTACTGAAGCTAGTCTATTTTACTTTTCATCAAAATCTTAGCTCTAAGTTTTGAACTCACTCTTTATCATAGCACAATAGTGATCACAGATCAGGATGAATGTATTGATTATGGTCACAAAAAATTAGCTGGTCATTAGATGGTTTAAAATTTCAAGCTCACTTTCTGAACTACGTTTAACTGACTATTAAAAACTCCTGACTTTTCAATGCAAAAATATTAGAAAAGAATCTGTTCCACTGAGATAGTTATGCGAACCGTTAGCATGATACAACTGTGAAACTATCTAGATATTAGGAAATCTAAAAATATAAAGCCTAGTATAAAACCGAAATTTATAGATCATTTTATGATATTATGAAGAGTAGTATCCTTTCACAAATCAAGAAGTCTTTCAATTATGTTAAGAAATAATTTCAAATAAAACCTTAGGTCAAATTTGTCAATCCTTGAGAGTTACTATATGACAAATTTTTAAAAGAGTTCTTCCATCTTTCTTAGTATTAACATACATAGAACATGACAGACTAAAATACAACTTGTTACTATTAGAAATTTCAAGAGCTATATGACTTTCAAGGTGTATATATTTGTAGAACTTCAATAACAGACTTTTTTGAAAGAACTAGTTGGTTAATTATTATGTTAAAAAGTTGTTTCAATTTAAAATTATACTGACGATTCTTTATATTACAGTTTGTATGGCATGGCATCGAGAAATTTATTTCATCTGAAGACTTACTAACGGAGTACTATTGAATCTGATTGTAAATAAAAACTTATACCTTGATTCTTGATCATCGAAATTCAAATTTGTATTCTTTTTTATTCATGTAAAAGAAAATAATCTTAGATAGACTTGCTTGTTATCCGTCATCTGATTATTATTTGAAAATGAATAATTCATCTGATTTGTTTCTTTTAAATTTTTTAATTAAAATCTATCATTAATATATATTTATAGATGAATTAACAAAGCATAATTCATCAAAACATAAAGTCTCAACACATACTCGACATATTCATTTTGATACAATTATTTTCTGATTATCATGATTGTTTTTGACTATGAATACCACCTAGAACAACTACATAAATTTTAATACCTTCTTCAACAGCAAATAATGGAACTATCGCAATTACTGATGAAGATATTAATCTTTCATCTATCTATTTTAAAGAAAATAAAAAAGAATGTACACCATCTGATTCACAATTAAGTACAAGCGAGTGACCTATGATTGAAGTGAAAAAACAGCAAACTTAAAAATAAAATTGCACCCTTTTTTCTCTATTATTGTTGTATATTCAATGTGAAAAGAAGATATGTTCATAAGATTGAAGAATGACAAAAGACTAAAAATTTAAATGTTTTAATTTTTAATTGCATATAAATATTTCAGAAGAATTGAATGCAAAATTTTTTTTGATACTCGTAATTAATATTGTAAATAAGAAAAGACTCACTCGTAGAGCAAAATAAAAATCGTTCTTTAATATCTTGACAGTTTCGTGACTTTGCATTCATTTTTCTTCGAATTTAAATATTCAAGAAATTTTTTTTCTTACTATGTAAACTATAAACAAGAGTTATAAGAACTTTACTAGGAAATTTGAGAATGAGTATTTACTCTAAATATAAATATTTAACCTTACGAAAGAATATTTACAAATAAGACATTGAAAACTTTTATACAAATTATTCTTCATTTTATATTCTATGTAGAAGTATCTTCAATATCTTGTCAAATGTTTATTCATTTTCATAGACTTTGTTTTGTAAATTTTCTTATTCGACGATCACTTTCAATAGTTACTAGCAACTCTATAGTACCTTCATAATTCATACTCATTTGTATCGAAGGCAGTGGTCCATCTAATTATTTAC
>CAJNOL010005851.1:0-10563 GCA_905250125.1 Rotaria sordida | reverse complement strand
GAACAAAGTCGTCAAGCAAATGTTATTGCAGCAGAAGGTGATGCTCGTGCAGCTGATTTGATTGGCAAAGCTTTAGATGAAGCTGGTGATGGTAAATTTTCGAATATCTTTTATTATCCTGTCTTACTTTGTTTTAATATTCATGTTAGATTTGATCGAACTTCGACGAATAGAAGCCGCTGAAGGTATTGCAAATCAATTATCAAAATCAAGAAATATCGTCCATTTACCACATGATCCTCAAATGTTACTTAACATTATTGGCGGTATGCAATAAAAATATTGTTTTTTCTGTTGTCATAGTAAACTAACGAGATTGATTTAGGAAAATAAAAAGAACATATAAGAGTTTTTTTTGTATGTATGTGTGTGTGTTTATATAATATTGAGAATACTAAAGCATTGTATTGTCCTGTTTTTTGTTCGATTAAAGAAAAAGAAGATCAGATCAGCAATTCTCTAGATGTTATTAAAGATTCGAATACGATTGAAATGATGAATTTCGACAATCTCTTTCGATGTTTTATATTAACTCAATCATCTGTACGTGGTTGGGGAAATCCATTTCATTTACAAGAAATTTTTACCTATCGACGTGAAAAAATTGGTGTAAGAGATGAGTGTTTAGAAATTGTACCATCTGAAAATGTACAGGAAAATACTATTGAAATAATTAAACAAGAAACAAAAAGGTAATCAAAATTATATAAATGCTCAATTTCGTTCACCACTTGCCAATTATTTACCACATTTGGTAAGTAATTAAAATTATTTTAATCATTTAATTAATATTATCTTTTTTCTTTTGTTATATTTATTTAAATAGGTTCCATCTCAAGTAGCTACAGCCCATTTTCAACTTGTTCTATCACGTGATCATCGTTTTGGTATTGATTCAATTTCAATAAGAATCTGTTATGCTGGAACAGGTGATCATGGTTTTAGTGGACGAAGGTTATTTACTGCAGTCCCATTAATTAATCAATATCCTATAGGTTCAATTCTTCTTGAAAATCCATATTATGGTTTAAGAAAACCATCAGATCAATCTCGTTCATCATTATTGTATGTTACCAATTTATATATCATGGGTGAAGTACTTGTTTTAGAAACACTTATGCTACTTCATTGGTGTCAAAAAATGAAATTAACATCAGCTATTCTACATGGTTTTTCTCTTGGTGGACATATGACTTCATTAGCGTTTACAAAGTAACATTCAATTCTATTATTTGATCTATTTAATGAATGGATATACAGTATCTATCATAATTTCAAATAATGATTCAAGTAGAGCAAACCATATTACAAAAAGAATATAAATTAAAAACATTGATTATTTAATTCCCAAAGTTAGGATTTTTTTAGACAACCCAAAAGCCTAATTTCTCAGTATCTAGTACTTGAACTCTCTAGGACAGTTTTTTATTGAGTAAAAGTTGAATAATTTTAGTAGTCATTGTGTATATATTTATATTTTAGATGGCCTGATCTACCTTCTCGACAATTCTATGAAAATAAAGCCTCTCAAACATTTTATGATTATTTACGTGAACGAAATCGATCAATAGATTCAAATAAAATTGTTCTCAATCTTATTAAAGATATGATGCGTCTTCTTATGGATGAATTTACATCTTTATGTAATTATTCACGCTCAGTTCAATCAAATATATCTAATGCTATATTTATTGCTTGTACACATGATGGTTATGCATTACGTGATGGTATTCCACATATGAATGATGTATGGCCTGGTATTCATATTCGATATATTCCTCATGGACATGTTAATGCATTTTTATTTAATCAATTAGGTTTTCATCATACTGCTGCTAAAATGTTACAACGACAAGAACCAAATGTAAAACTAAAAAAACATCTAATCATATCACCAATTTTTGTTACTACACCTAAAAATTCGTGAAGATATATATTTTTTTCATATAGATATTTTCTCGAAAAGTATCAAACATTTCCTAATTTTTGTGTTATGATTTGAATAATACCTCAGAGAAAAGAAAACTTTTGATCAAATATAAACTAGATAATATATTAATCGTTTTGTTTTTTAAATATCATTTGTATGACTCTAGTAAAGACATGAGCAAACATTTTTTTTTGGTTCTATTTATCAGCAAATAGATATTGAGAGAACTTCTCCAACTGATATCCTCTGTTCGAGCTCATAAGTAGGACTCATAGTCATGATGAAAATATTAAACATGTTCGTGCTCTTAAGCCTTTCATGATTGTTCTATTAAATTTCCAGCATATTGCAGGATATTAGCAAAAAAACTGCAATAACGAGTCTCTATTTGGAACTTTCTTCAATAACAGATCTCATAACAATTATTACATTCTAAAAGTTTTAGCTCAAACGAATGGATCAAAGTCAATCAATCAGACAGTGAGATCAATCACAGATTCTTGCACGTTCATACAAGATCGTACAATTTGATTTCACTATATTGTTTGAATCCTTTACAATAACCCATACAGGTTAGAGTTCTCTTCTTTATAAATTACCATACCATCCATATGCATACATAGCCAACATTTAAATTTCTGGTAGTATAACTGGATACAGATTTATCTATATACCTTTACTCAGAATTGGAACTGGTCTTTATCAGTTCTCTTTCTTTTCGCAGATATGAACGAGAGGGAAAAGAACAGCGTGTGCATTTATATGATCATATCCTTAATATCAAATAAAACTTAGTTATTAATTGAAAAAGAAAATGCATAATACAAAATAGTTTGTGTTAACAACAGAAGAATTATTTGAATTTTGTATTATTGAAATAACTTTATAAAAAAAAAGAACTATTCTTTTGCTTTATTCGTATCTGAACATTTCAGATATTCACTCCAGAATATTGTGTAGTGAATATGAAGACACAATATATAAATTTTATTTTGTATTTTCATATAATTTTGAAATCATTCATAGACGATCAATGAAGAAATGTATTTCTGTATAAAATATACTCTATTGGTATTTAATGTTGAGAAGAAACTAAAAATAAACAGAGCGAAAAAGAAAATATTAGTTTTTTTACGATTGCATTTTAATGTTGATTATTTCAAATAATGAAGATAGATATTTTTTAGTTGTACTTCAGAGTTTACATTCTTGTTGAGATATAAATAGCCAGTATTGACATAATCTGTAGCTAAAAGACAATAAACTTCTCTATCATTGAATCTCTGTTTATTTGCTTGATATCACAAACAGATTGACGAAAAAAAACAGGTTTTATCAAGTCTAAAATGCTGATATTATACACTGAGGATGTGGGTGTGCAAGCATATAATACCTACACCCACACCCACACCCCATCTCTACTTTTATATGTCATCATCTCTTTGAATGATAATTGTTTTTCCTAATAAAGATTTATACTTGCTTAACACTATTCAACTTCATGATGAATTCCAAAAAAAACCATGTCGTTGATGAGAATATTTATGACCGTTTTAAATAAGCAGTGTAGTTAAATTTCGTCAATAAGATTCAATAATAAAAATGATGAATACGATTAATTGAAGCTACTTTCCGTATATTCCTTTTATCAGAAACTCTATACTACATAAAATTATAGACTAAACTATGCGTATAACGATGATTTCTTGCCGAAGTAGATGATCTAGTATTGCCATTTGTTGACAACAAATGTCAGTGGTACTTCAAATTATATTAATTAACATATAAATCAATTTAATAAAGATATAATAAAATTAGGTAGTTTGACTTTATTTGAATAACCAGAGGTCTCTCGAGCGGGGAGGTCGACAGGGTGACTTCCCTTCAATCTTAAAAAAGTTTTCATTTTTTTCCAAAGAGATTCCAGCGTTGTATGTAGACGGTGGATTCAAGAGGCTTAGGTAGGAGAGCGCCAGGACAGATAATGGCTTGAGCAAGCTCAAATCCATCTTATATTGGACAGATAATGGATTAGATAGGTTCTATTTAATATAAACATTTTCTATTACGATTTAGTTTTCATTTTCTTCTGACAGATAACGCGTTGTTACAAGGTTAGTACACATTTCATCTACTACCAATTCATGTCCAATAAGCACAGGCGGCACAGTCACAAGGCTTGAATAGGCTCAAACACTTTTCTCCTTCTAACGAATTGATCGGATTGAGCAGCGCATCATATTTTTCGTATAAATGTCAATATTTTTCATCGCCTCCGACAGCTAATAATAACATTTTCTTAATCAAGCAGGTTTAGAAAATGTTTTTCAGAAAGCATTGAAAGTTTTGTACAAATGCTGGATCATACATCGGCAATGACTTGAAGTGGGAATCCTCCATTACAAGTGAAGAAGAACTGTACAAAAAATCTGAATCAGATTAAATAGACTGTGTCTAGACTTTTATTCGCATTCAGTGACTAAGATTACATGCTTATTAAATATTTCTGCCTCACCGCATTTAGCTTTTCTCCAGTAAAGCAGATCAGAATGTCTTCTTTCGAAGGTCGTATTTCGATGAACATAAACATTCGCATGTTTCTTCAGATCCACGGGGTTTTTTGTATTTCATCTAAGTGGCTTTCAAAAACTGATTGTCTCTCGTGTTTACCTTCCAGATGAGGATCTGATAAAAAAATGCTGAGCCTACTCTAGAATCAAAACATTTTATTGCCTATGGAAGATATAAATCGACGATTTTATTAGTGAAAGCAAAATTTTCTTTGATTTTTATTTCACAGATATTAATAATATCACGCCATCTATCGTGCAATCATTATAGCTGAAAATCTGGATAAAACTAGTGACATCTATTCAAGTAAGAATTTCAATTTTTATAAACATTAAAAATAATATTTAATCATCAGTAATTCATATTTTATTTTTTTTAAATAAGAAAATTAAACTATCATCAATTGTTATCCGCCCTATCAACGAATCATATTCGATGCTCTTAAAAAAAACGACAAAGCAAAAAAGAAATTTATTTCTTCATTTAATACCTCAAGTTAATTGATCTATCAATTAAAAAATAAAAAAAAAGAAGAATGTGTGATTTTCTAGTACATCGTACACATTTATATAAACCACGTCTTTCATCAATATTAAGTTTAGCTCATAATCATCATCAAAATTCGTCATCAAATCATTTATTAGCTGTACTTCGTTCTGATCATTCAATTGAATTATGGAATACTCATGATTCATTTACACTTGAACGTACAATTCAACCACGTAATGCATCACATTCACCTGAACTTGTTCTATGGCTTGAAAAATATTTAATAACAGCTGGTCTTGATGGACAATTAATAGTTTATGACCCAATAACATTTGAAATTTTAACATCATGTCATGCAGCTGGTGGTGCTATATGGAGTATAACTAAACATGAAACAACTCGACGAATTGCTGTTGGTACTGAAACTGGACATGTAAACATTTATCAACTTGATGAAGTAAACAAAAAAAAGACCAAAAAAATTTCTTTGAAATATTTAAAAGACATCTTTTTATTTTAAAGGATGCTAGTCAATTTTCTTTAGCTACATCTGTATGTAAACAAGCTGCACGTATTGTATCATTAGCATGGCATACAACAGATGATGATTTTCTTGTTGCTGGAAGTATTAATCGAATATACATATGTTCAACAAAACAAAATCGTGCTATTCAACAAATTAATGTTGGAAAATTATCTTCAACATCAAATAGACGTGGACAAAAAGATACAATTATTTGGTGTTTAGCTGTAACTGATGATTATACTGTTTTTAGTGGAGATTCATCAGGTCGAACATGTGTATGGGATGCTGTTTATGGTACATTAATTCGGTAATAATTTCATGATAGTTTAAAGAATATGATAGTAATCGAGTATAGTAAAAAAAAATTACAGTGCGGGCCAATTGAATTTTCGTCCTTTACTTTTCTTTCGTTTTTGTTGCTTTAATCCATTTATTTTTTTTAACATACTCTATATATAGGAAGAAAGTACAGAACAAGCTGCATCTTATGGTATATTCAGCTTGAACAACAAATAAAGCTTAATAGATGTTGATTTCGAATTTATTGTTTGAATAAATGCCAAAGTGGATTATCCAATGGTGATAAATACTTTGCAGATGTTGTTGACATACAAAGAATTTTCACAATCGATTTACATTTATCAGCTCGTAAAGCTTGCAACATATCTCTTGACACAAACCAAAGAGATATTGTCGATACACTTTGGTGGGTTGATTTTTCGTTCGATTGTAATCTGTATATGTATATATACATATATGAGAAGCAAATGGGTATCGTTAGATAATCGAACATGAAAAAAGAAAAACGAACAAACTATAGTGTCGTCATTCTCACGTGCAAATCGATATGATACATAACGTAATATGATTTGATTTTCAACTGTGTAGCTTCAAATGTTTCATCAGTAAAAAATTCTTATCTTTTGCCTATTAATTCAAATATATTTATAGACAGAATGCTACATAAACATATAGTGTGGACTATCAGAACTCATCGAATCTACGTGTGTTAACATAAAAACACTAAGCAAACAAAATTCACTTAACTCCTCACGCTATATATTATAGAAAAAAAAACAACACTATTTTTTTTCTAATTAACGTTTTATCTTTTAAATTTTATTTGTTGTTCAAGCTGAATATACCATAAGATGCAGTTCGTTCTGTACTTTCTTCCTATATATAGTATGTTTAAAAATAAAGGAGGAAAAATTTCATTGTCTCGTATTGTATTATGTAGCTTTTGATTTTCTACAAAATGGTAAAAAAATATCTGAAAAAAAAATTTATTCTTCAAAGTGAAACAGGGTCTACATGTTTCTCCTAGATATTTATTTACCATTTTGCAGAGAATCAAAAACTACATAATATATATATAAAATCTACCTTCGGTTCATTTTATTTCGAAAATTGCCAGCCGATATACTATCAAAAATCGACCATTTTAAACTTGTAAATTGTGATATTTCTCATTCATGTTGGACTACAAAAATCTAGTGAACAGATTATAGGGAATAATTTAATTAGCTATTCTTTTTTCAGCAATCAATCTTCTATCTTTTAGTTTATTGCACAAAACAAATATTTCATTGGTTAAGCCATAATCCTAATAAATACTTATCGAATGCTTTTTGATAATAACTTGACAGTGCTCAGAAGTCTATATTGGCTAACTCTTTACTATAGTACATTCAGATGAGCTAAAAATTTGGGTTTGATGGTTTTCGATTATGCCCTTTCGAATGCACATAAACAAAATCAAAAATCTAAATTTTGACTAGTACCTTGATTCCCGCATGGACGCTCTCTTAGACATACAAACACTCTAAACTTATATTTACCATTCAAAAAAATGATTTTTTTAAAAATCGAAATATTCGATCTCATAAGTTGATATCTCTTAGATCATTTCAAACACATCGTGCTGATGTTCTTTGTATGACATTATCATCTGATGAACAAACATTATTTTGTTCGGGTGTTGATTCAGTTATTGTTCGTATTGAACTTGTATCACCAAAATCATCATCATCATCAACAACAACAGCAGCAGCAGCAAATGATTCAACAAAACAATGGATTAAAACAATATCAATTCATTCTCATACACATGATGTTCGTTCATTAACATTAATTCCATCACGTTTTGCAACAATACGTAAAAAAGAAAATAATTTAAGTAATAAATTAATGTTAATATCCGGTGGACTTGATGCACGTTTACTTGTTCATGATATAATTCGTGATAATTCTAAACCACCTATTTTATGGCGAAAATGTTTTAATTTTACTCAACATCAAAATAAAATTCATCAAAAAGGAAATTATTTTCTATTTACATATCGAGATTATATTGAATTATGGTCATTAGGAAAAGAAGGTGGTATAAATGAATATGGTGAAGATATACTTGAACGTGCACCAAAAAATCTTGTTCAAATTAAAACAAAACATCAAGCTAGAATTGATACTGTTGCTATGAGAATTAAGAAAATCAAAGATGAAGAACAAATTATTATTGCTATGGGAGATACTATTGGTTTACATGTTTATGTTATTCAAGGTAATAGAATTTTATCAAAAAAAAAAAGAAACTCCTCATGGATTTTCTTTTGTCAAATTTAAATTATGTTTTTCGAAGAAAAATTTAGTGAATGTAAATTTTAAGTCAAGGTTTTTGGGGTTCTCCACTCTCATAGCAATAGAGGAGGAAGCGAGAATGCTAACGGTCATTGAGTAACTTGCATAACAAGAATGTGATATAGTTGTTTATTTTTATTGCAAATAAAAATTGATGTAAAGGATAATGGGTAGTGACACATTGTTTTACCACAGTCGCTATATGATCTTCTTAAAAGAGCCTTAGGTAGTTGCAGATTCAGGTCCGTGAAACCGCAGTTCCCTAAATACTTTACGTATATTTTTAGACCAGTGCAAAACTGCACATAAGATCAGTGCCACCAGTCAAACCGTGCGTTGATACTCTAACGAAAATTTTCTAATCGGGATTGGATAGCCGTCCCGAAGATACGAGATATTTTTGTTCCGTTTTTTTTGTATTCGACGACTGAAGCTCGAAGGCCTCTAACACTGGCAATACGATGTGTCGATAAATGATGCACCGTCACCGTTGTATATCTCTAGTTAAATCAATGTCTAGAATAATAATGTTAAATAAAGAAAAATGGAATATGAAAATGAAAAACTAACTGTTTGACAAACGTTTTTGTTATTTTAGGTCTTGATCCTCAATCTCAATTGAGTGTAACACCAATAAAAACATATACTAATGAACAAGATGTTGAACAAACATTTTCTTCAATAACAAATATAATTCAATTACATTTTAATTCATCAACATTATTTGCTTTAACATCTCGTAGTCAATTATATTGTTTTTCATTATCATCATATAAACTTAATCATATTATATCATGTTTACCATCAACACTTCGTTTTGAAGTTTCATCAAAATATATCGCTACAGCAGATCGTTATGGACATGTAACAATTTATTTAAATTCAACATATAATATTTTAACACAATTACCACAACAAACATATCAATGTACAGCTATGTCATTTTGTAATGATCGTCTTGCATGTGCATATGCAAATCGTTCATTAATTGAATATGATATTCAACAAAATGAATATTCTGATTGGACAAGAAAATATTTAGTACGTATGCCATTACAATGGTTTTCAGAACGAAGTCCAATTATAAATTTATTTTATGATACAAAAGATAAATTATTTGTTATTGATTCAACATATTTAAGTATAATTGAACGTGGTAAAAAAATGCCTGGAACATATACAAAAATATTTAATAATACAAATCAAATAAATTCACCAATACATGTTTGTAAACAATTTAAATATCTTTTACATGTTACACTTTTATCATCAACACAATTATTTATTGTTGAATTATTACCATCGATTGTTGAGCAGTGCTTACCACCAGCATTAAAACGAAAACGTTTTGGTACTTAATTAATAAAGCAAACATGTCTTTTCATGATCATTTTTTTTTTGTTTTGTTATTGTTTTTTTTTCTTCTTCTTCTAAAATACCTTGAGGTATCAGTTTTGTTTTTTTTTTAGATTTAAAAATAAAATTATGGGTGGTGTTACACAAAAAATGACTGATACAGTCAAACATATATCAGAACCATCAGGTCCACAGGCTGTTGCAGTACTTTCTGATCCAAATAGTGGACAAATTTATGGTCATGTTAATTTTGTCGAAGCAAGTGATGGTACAGTAACTGTTAGTGGTGAAATTAAAAATGTACCAAATGCACAAAAACGTGGTTTTCATATACATGAATTTGGTGATACTACAAATGGATGTACTTCAGCTGGTAATAAATGAAATTAAAAATATTATTCATAGAAAAAAACGAAATTCTCAATGGATTGTTTTATTATTATAGTTGTTATAAATTAATGTATTGAGAAATTTAATTTCACGCATAAAAAAATTCGAATTAAAGGATTCTATCGGGTTTGACAGAGTCATCCTTAAATTGAAAAGTCTCCTACATCATTTTGTAAAGCAGCTTGTAATGTATCTATTGGTATGTAGGAAATCGTATTTACACCAACTTTTGCGTATCCACAAATCAACTCATGCAAAGTTCTTTGTAAAGGTTATTTCTATAGAGGCTTGATTGCTGTTGAATCTTGCGTATTTGATAACTTGCTTCATTGCTTTATTCGTATCCAACACAGACTACTTTAGTCATCTTCTCTGAAATTTCGGTTTTGGAATGCTGCAGTATATACGATGTTGTGGCTTAGAACAGGACGGCACAAACGTGTAACTTTTCCGATAGCTGCGCATCATCTAGTTCTATAACTTTTGAATTCTACTGGTCTTTGAATTGAAGGATCCATGGTGAAACTGTTACATCACTGTACAAAACGAGGCCTATTTTTCGGTTGCTAGCAATATAACGGGATTCCCAATTTTCCGCTATTTATTATATCATTAAGTAAGAATCAGTACAGAGTTCTCTATTGATTGGCATAAATTAGTC